>CAJHQP010000177.1:0-250339 GCA_905132765.1 Moricandia arvensis | reverse complement strand
CGTTCTAGACCTTCTCTCACGGCTAGACTTGTTAAAAATCTGAAGGTCGTAGCATTCACCACAGGGGAATATGTTTCCTCATAATCTATTCATGGTCTCTGTGAGAATCCTTGTACAACAAGCCGTGCTTTATATCTCACAACTTCTCCTTTCTCATTTCTTTTCGTCACAAAGACCCATTTGTATCCAACTGGTTTCATATCATTAGGTGCTTTGATGATTGGTCCAAACACACCTCTTTTTCTCAATGATTCTAACTCCACGTTAATGGCCTCTTTCCATTTTAACCAATCTGGTCGTTGCATGCAATCATATATGGACGTGGGTTCGTGATCCTCATTTTCCATAAGTTCAAGTGCTACATTATATGCAAATATGTCATCGAGCTCGATTTCTCTACGGTTCCATTTAGTTCCCGACATGACATAGTTTATTGAGATCTCATTATTGTCAAGACCATGTGCACCATGAGGCTCAGCGTCCTGAGCCACATCTATTGGCAACATCGGCATGTCTAGCTCACTTGGCCCATCCAGCTGGCCTGGTCCGTATGGCCTGTTCGGCCTACCCGGCCTGCCCGGCCCATCCGGCTTCCTTGACTCGACCAAACTGGTCAGTACAGCCGGTCCACTAATATCCTGGACGGTTTCATTATGGCCCACGGGTCCATCACCTATCTTGGACTTCCGAGGGTTCTTATTCTTTGAACCTATTAGTCTACCACGTTTTACTTGTGGCCTAGACTCATTAGCAGCTTGACTTTGTCTCTCTTGGACATCAATTCTTATAGATGCATTTGCAGCTGGTATATATGACTTAGTCACTTTATTTGGGTCAGAAAAGGAATCAGGCAATTGGTTAGCTAACACTTGCAAATGTATTATTTTCTGGACTTCTAGATCACAATCTCTAGTCCGAGGATCTTGCCATGTTAAGGATGTTTGATTCCATTTTATATCATGTTCCAGCTTACCATAATCTCCCCCTAATGCTAGATACTGGGATTCATCAAAATGACAATCCGAAAACCTGGCCTTAAACATATCACCAGTGGTTGGCTCAAGGTATTTTATTATTTTGGAGGAATCGTATCCAACATATACTCCCATCCTCCTATGAGGTCCCATCTTTGTTCTCTGTGGTGGTGCTATAGGCACTTGGACGGCACATCCAAACATTTTTAGATGGGGAATGTCTGGCTCATGACCCATTAACAACTGGGATGGAGAGTATCTATGCTCACTAGATGGCCTGATGCGAATCAATTCAGCAGCATGTAAAACTGCATGTCCCCAAGCTGAGACCGGGAGTCTGGATCTCATTAATAGTGGTCTGGCTATCAGCTGAATCCGTTTGATAAAGGACTCGGCCATACCATTCTGGGTGTGTACATGGGGTCCACTATGTTCCACACTCATTCCCATAGACATACAATAGTCATTAAAAGCTTGGGACGTAAACTCACTAGCATTGTCTAGCGTATAGTTTTTATAAGAAAGTCTGTAAAGTGTGCTCTAAGTCTTATGATCTGAGCTACCAATCTTGCAAGAGCTAAGTTGCGTGTGGATAGCAGACAAACATGTGATCATCTTGTGGATGCATCAGTCAGGACCATAAAATATCTAAACGTCCCACTTGGTGGGTGTATAGGTCCACATATATCCACTTGTATCCTTTCCAGAAAATTTATCACTTCCTTATTCACTTTTGCTGGTGATGGCCTAGTGATTAGTTTCCCTTGTGAACATGCTTCACATGTGAGATCTTTTGGGATAACTCCATTTTTTTCAAACTGTGCCCATTTGAATTTATTATGAGTTTTCGCATCATGTTTGAACCTCGGAGGCCTAACCGGTTATGCCAAAGAGTGAATTGCTCTTTGAAATCATTGTTCATCACAACATTGGCCTCGACCAGACTGGTCTTGGCATAGTAAAGACCAGTCCCAACCGCAGGTATAGTCTCTAAGTCTCTCTTATTGCCTTGGGTGATTTCATAAATCTGAAGGAACTCTTTATTTCCCTCACCCATTGTTTCAACATGGAAACCATTCAATCTAATATCTTTGAAACTGAACAGGCTTCTATTAGAACTTGGTGAATACAATGCATCTGATATTTCAAGATGACTACCACTAGGAAATAGGATATGGGCTTGGCCGTGGCCTTCAATAAGGCTGGCCATCCCTGCTATGGTCGAGACATTACCAGCCTTATGAGTAAGGCTTATAAAATATCTTTTGTCTCTCAAAATAGTGTGGCTGGTTCGACTGTCCACCACAAATGTGTCCATTCCTTTTTTCATTCTTCAAAATCAAGAATCATAGAATTAAATAACTCCATTCATAAATAGATTCTCAAAACAAAACCAAGTCAAGAAGAATAAAAATAAAATCCAAAGGAAACAAAAAAACAATCATAGAACACATTCTATTTTAATATGTCAGTAGTCTCTATTCCATGTGATCAACTTGGTCGAGTGTTTGAGACTCATCTTGGGCGAGTGTTTGAGACTCATGTTGGGCGAGTGTTTGAGACTCTTCTTGTTCATTCTGGACGTCATCCACGTTGTCTTCATCATCACCATCATATCCCTCGTTCTGGACCATGTGAGATTCTGGATATTCTTTCAAATCTTTAAGGTAAAGCTTGCACAAATGCTCAGGGGTTCTGCAGTTCTTGGTCCAGTGATTACCCATACCACATCTATGACATAAGTCAATTTTCTTTTGTGATTAAAGGACTTGTTTTGGCCCTTGCCGCAGCCTCGACCTCGACCAAATCTGGGTGAGTTCATGCGGCCTCGTCAATATCCCTAGTCCTTGCTATGGCCACGGCCTCGTCCAGAACCTTTCCAACGGCCATTGTCGGGTTGGTTGTTATGCTGGACGAGATTACTTTCTTTCTTGGCTTCTATAGCCTGTTTGGAAGAGTCAGGTAAGGGTTTAGTTCCTAGAGGTCTTAACTCACTGTTTTTCATTAGTAAATCATTATTAGCCTCAGCCAATAATAAACAGGAGATTAAATCAGAATATGTGGCAAAACCTCTTTCTCTATATTGCTGTTGCCGGAGTACATTACTCGTATGGAAAGTACTAAAGGTTTTGTCCAGTAACTATTTTTCAGTTACTTTTTGGCCACATAGTCTCAACATTGAAACTATTTTAAATAACGCTGAGTTGTATTCGTCCACAGACTTATAGTATTGGAATCTCAGGTTTTTCCACTCATAGGTAGCTTTTGGTAAGAGCACCGTTTTCTGGTGGTCATATCTGGTCTTTAAGGCATTCCAAAGCTCTAGTGGACTATCAATGCCCAAGTACTGATTTTTCAGACTCTCATGTAGATGGTGGCGGATCAAATAGATCGCTCTATAGTTATCTTTTTTTACTTGAGTTGTTGCCAACTGTGATTGTATCACCGATACCCTTGGATCTCAACATGATCCGTGTATCAAGTGACCACTCCAAGTAGTTGTCACCAGAGACTTGCAAGGCAACATAATGAGGTTGCTAAGTTTTGACATCTGAAATTTATAAATTCCATCTTTTAGACCAAATAAAAGCCGGATCACTTTAGGTCATTAGGTTCTAGGAAGCAATCAAAATTTCCAAAATATGATGCAACCAACCTAGTATGTGAGTTCTATATGGAACATATGATCAACCAAGAAAATCAAGCAAGAACCGTAATTCATATTATGTTAAACAACTAGTAATATCAACTAGCAATGTCATCTGAGCCGATTTTCATTCAAAGTAGAACCCAATTTTTTTTCATTCACAACCTAATATCAGATTTCTTATTCATAGAACTATCAGGGTTATCATGCAATAATGGAATTTTTTAAAAAAAAAATGTGGATCGACCATAACGGATCGACCAGAGATCCATCCGACCCGACCAGTAACCCTATGGGCGATAGGATTACTAAACCTAGTGCATATGGGTTTAGGTTTTTAATAAACTATCAATTTGATCATACAACCTATAAACCTAGCATTCGATCTCAATGTCACAAGCAAATAGAGAGTTCAAATTAACATACTAATTCAGACATAAGCCATAAAGATATCAATCTCAGAGTTGGGGTTTTAAGCAAGTCGGATTTAGGTTCATGCGAAGGTTTAAGCAAAACGAATTTCTAAACCTCAGATCTAAAAATTCCAATGATCAAATAAGCAAATAGTGTCAGGTTATCAATTTCAATAAGATTTTATCAGATCTATAGCAGCAAGAACAATTTAAATCAATCAAAAACAAGATCTAGCAAACGAGTTTAGAGAGAGAAGAAAACAAACCGGTTTTATGCTTTAGCTATCTAGGGTTTTCAATATCAATTTACTAAAACTTAAAGCCACGAAATCTATCAGTATGAACTACTCAAATCATTCAACATGAAACAACTTGATAAAATAAACAAACAAACAGATTTTTATCAAGCAAAAGTTTCGAGTTTAACAATTAGGGTTTTAGATTAACTCATGCTTCCGAATACAAGGTTTGTATTCATGCGCATGAATTATGATTTTAGGTGGTCTAAGTATGGATTCTTAAACACCAGATTTAACATAGTTAAATGAGGTTCGAAATCTATGTTCTAGGGTTTAAGTTTATACCTCAAATCACCAAAGTTCTGAATGGACCTCCTTTAGGGAAAACGGTTGGATCTGAGAAGAGTTGAGGTTGGATGGATTTTGGAGAGACTCTGGTTCTGCAGCTACAATTTTCAAAGTCGAGATTGAGATGCAGAGAGAACACGCCAAGTATGGATGAGAGAGAGACGAGCTAGGGTTTTGTTGAGATCGGATTTTATTGCTTAGGGTAGAGCTCGTGATGATAACGTGTTGTGGAATGGAAGGTTTTGTAACTTGTGTGTTATTCTCATTAAGCAAACGCCCCAACCTTGGGCCATTTCTCGGATATGTCCCAACCATCATTTCCATTTCTTAACAAAAGAAAATTATTAGTGACTGTCAGATAACATACTAAAATATTTCCAACCATTTAAACTATAAATGAAAACAATGGTTTGAGATTTATATCTACTGAGATGGTTTGAAAGATAATAAATAAATATTTTGAGATTTTAATATCATCTTCGCAAACTAAAATAACTATTCTCTCTTTTTCTTTATCAGAACCAATTGATGAACATTTTAATGTAAAAATCTCTCATTAGTTTTTTTGAAAAATAGGAACATAGTTATATATTTTTTATTTTCTGACACAAAGATTATAATTTACTTTTTCAATTTAAACATGGTATTAAACTCAAACAAAATATAATACAGCTAATAAAATCAGTTTAAAGAAAAGTGGTTGGTGCAGGATTATAAAGTCCTGCCTTTCTAGGCAGATTAAAAGTTTTACACAAAATAAGGTAATTTGAACTAAACATAGAATTCAGGGTTATAGACCACGGCGC
This sequence comes from Moricandia arvensis, assembly GCA_905132765.1. Lineage (NCBI taxonomy): Eukaryota > Viridiplantae > Streptophyta > Magnoliopsida > Brassicales > Brassicaceae > Moricandia > Moricandia arvensis. The sequence continues at coordinate 244,912 of CAJHQP010000177.1, read as the reverse complement.
CATAGAACACATAATTTTATGATGTTGGACTTTAGAAGTTTCAGGAAGATGACTATAAACCTAAATTCAGCTTAAATCAGACATGGGAACTAACTAGTTCTAGCATGGCTTGCAGCACACAACTGGTTGTCTACGGGAGATCGCATCGTACGTTGGAATCCTCAAGCTGATGTTCAACGTGTTCTCTGCAAATCTCAGCCAGAAACTCACGACCATTTGTTTTTCACATGCTCATACTCGGAGAAAGTCTGGAAGAACCTAACCAACAATAAGATGCATCTTCTTACATCACACACTTTCGACACCACTACTTTGTTTCTTATCCATTCTTTATGGCGGGAAAGGAATGACAGGAAGCATGAAGAACCATCTCAGTATCCTTCCCTAATGATACTCTATATAGACAAGCAAATACGGAATCGGATCGATTCACAGAAACGATTTAAAGGAAGTATAAAGATGTCATGAAAGTTTGGTTTGCTTCAAGACTTGGGAATGAGAGCTGAATCAGTTGGTTTTCTCTTTCAAATGTAATCTAGCAATCAAAATTGCTAAAAAAAGAACACATTCATTGTAAAAAAAATTTTTTTTTGTTTGAATAAATTTGATATTCATTCAAAAAAGAACTAAACATAAAAACAAAAATAAAAATACTAAAGAAAGAAGTAAAAGAAATACCCAAAAAGGTTAAAGTAATTGTATTACAAGTTAAAAGTAAATTGGTATTTCAACTACATCTTCTTCTTTTTTTTTACAATCCAAAAGACTCTTAAAACTATATTTTGTTTCCTACGGAAAGAACAAACGGTGGCTTAAACAAAAACATCTGGTTTCGGGAACAAGTAAGAAACTTTTACTTACTGATGAGGCCATCCAAGTAGAGGTTCCCATCATTAGGAGTGGTCCGACTACCCGGTCCGGAGCTCGGATCATAAGAGAAGGAATGTCCAAAGCAGTTCAACCAATCCTAAGGCAAGGAAACCAGACCGACCAGAACCAGCTGTTGGTTGAAGAGATGATCCAACTAAAGATCCAAGATGAAGCTGGTCCAATAGAGGTTCAAGATCAAGCTGGTCCGATTCAATTCCAAATGCTCACCCAAACCGGCCTAATCATTTTATCAAGTCATCTGAGTCTAATTTCCTCTTCCAATTCACTCGATTCCAATGGTTAAAAGCATGGTCTATTTAAGGTAAGCATGTAAGAATTCAATTATTGATTTCTATCCAGTTTTTTGTTTTTGTTTTGTGTTGGTTCTTTTATTTTTGATTCTTAAAGACTTATGGGCAAATTTTTAAGTCCTTTTTATTTCTTTTAAGTCCAATAAACCAAGGTATTTCTTAGCCTTTTATTTCCAAGAAAGAGTCGGCCCTTTTTGTTTTAGGCCTTACCGTTCAGAGTCCAGGAAAGGTCCATGTAATATGCTTCAAGTCCCCTAGAAGGGTAAAGCTTCATCGAGTATTTAAACTCCCTACGAGCAGCCGTGTATCTTTTCAACTTAACCAATATATGAGTCAGTTTGCCCTAGCAAAGAAAACCCTAATGTCTTCTTGTTGTGTGAATCAGCCAGAAGCAACTCGGATCTTATCAAGTTTTTCACCATCCAACTTGTGGCGATCCTTCACTCCATTCCGTCCACTGATTTGCTTGAGAGAGACACACGTCCAGTAAGCCAATCCCACCATCATTCCATCATTCACCCACTGATCTTTTGAGAGAGACATACGTCCAGCAACTAGATCCCACCCTCCATCTCTTTATCTTTTATCTTAATCCTTGTTTCATATTGCATATCATTCCATCGCCCACTATCCATCCCTCTTATCATTCGTTTGATCCATCCTGCATCATATTTAGTTTAACATTATTTCCCTTCTGTTTCATCATTTAAAACTCATAAAAATCTCATAATAATCTCATTACTTGTTTCAGGTACCAATCGGATCCATCGGATAGAACATTCGGCCAGCCGAACATACCCCCATCTCATCCAATCGAACCTCAGTACAATACTTGTATATCATCCAGTCTTGGGCTGTATAATTTTGGTATCAGAGATTAAAACTCCTGAAACTCGGTTATCCATCTTCCTTTCTACATCTAGATAGCCATTGATTCTTAGTTGTTGTTTTTAAACCAAAAAAGTATCTGTTCTTGCATCGTTTGGCTTCTGCGTGTTGTTGTGTTCTTACTAATGTTCTTGCTTCATAAACTCGAAATGAATATAGTTAGATCACGAAAACTTGGAGAGAAAGTCGCCCTAATCTGTTCATGCCATATCCGACCAACTTTCCTTAATCGGAGGTCGAGAATATTGTATTGTTGCCCTCTTTGCTTTCATTCGGATTTTAGATCTCTTTTCCTTTAATATTTTGATTCTTACACAAGTTTAACATTTAAGTCATAAGAAAAAAAATCATTTAAGTTAGATTTCCATTTAGTTTTCGAATTGAGAAAATTCCATAAAAATATTCCAACTAAATTTCTTTAGGCTTTTTAATACACAATTTTTTTTTTCATTACCCGGTCAATACCCCAACTAATTATTTTGCTTATTATAATATACGAACTTTTAAAAGTCTGCCCATTTTAATACCCAAATTTTATTTATTTTAACTAAAAAGATTAATAAGTTTCAAACAAAAATTAAAAAAAAAACAATCTCTAAAATCTAAGAAAAAATATGAAAAATTTCTAATTTTATTTTAATATTTAGGAAATAAGGTAAAAAAATTAGTGATAAAATTTTAATTTAAAAAAAAAATTTGATTGTAAAAAATAAATTTATTTTCTATTTCAAAAAACAAACTAAATTCATTATTTAAAAATGATAATTTTGTTACAAAGTTTAAGATTAGAAAAAAGCTTTACTTTTATTTTTCAACCATACAATAAAATTAGAATTTTTGAGAATTTTTTTGTAAATTTTAGAGAATTTTTAAGTTTCATTTAAAATGTATTACTATTTAAATAAAATAAAGAAATTTTGTGCATTAAAATGGGCATACTTTTAAAAACTTATATATTATAGTGAACAAAATAATTAGTTGGGGTTTTAAATGGGGTAGCAAAAAAGTTTAGGTATTAAAAAGCTGAATGACATTAGTTGAGGTATTTTTATGAAATTTTCCCTTTCGAATTTCAAAATTAAAAGTTTAATGAAATTTTGGGTATTTTTTGTTTGATCCGACCTAGCCCTATATAAACCTACTCTTCCTTTCTTCTTTCACTTGGTCTTTTTTCTTTTTGTATCTGCAGAGAAGCAATGGGAGACCTAGGTCAAAACGGCGAACGCAACCAGGCTGACATCAACGCCCAACTCATAGCCGGCCAAGCTCAACTCGCCGCGGCCATGCAAACTGTCACTGCCCAACTGGCTCATCTAGAGCATAGAGGCCGTGCTGCACCACCACCCTGAGAAAGGGGACACTCTTACCAAGAAGATCCTCTATCCCAAACCGAAGAGGAGAGTGAAGACTACGACACACCACCCGCACAAGCCGAGCTAGAGAGGACGAGACCGGTGAGGACTAGCCGAAGGTGGCCGTGACCGGAGGAGAGGCCGAGATCCAGACAACGAGGCTCCATGGCAAGGAGGCAAGGATCTCAAGCTAACCCCACCCACCTTTTCTGGGATGGTCAATCCAGATGCCTACATTGAATGGGAGAAGCGGATGGAGTACATTTTTGAGTACTACCACTACTCCGAGGCAAAGAAGATTGCCTTAGCTGCTGCCAACTTGACTGATAATTCTCTAGCCTGATGGGACAGAGACATTGCCAAGTCGGGGCCAGTGTGGAGAGCTCGCACTTGGGCAGAAATTCGGACCAAGCTCCGTGCAAGGTATATCCCTTCCTATTATCAAAGAGACTTACAAAAACGTTTTCGGAAGTTGTCTTAGGGAACTAGGTCTGTGGAGGAGTACTACGAGGAGTTTGAGTCTCTTAGGAACAAGCTGGAGACCAATGAAACATAGGAGACCTTGATGGCCCAATTCCTAGACGGTTTGCAAGACAGGATTGCCCTCAAGGTGGAGAGTCAATCATATGACACCTTTGAGGAGTTGTTGCATTTTTCCATCCAGGCCTAGAAACACATCAAGAAGAAGAACAACTCCACCAAACGAAGAAAACCAGCCTAGTCCCAACCGGCTCACAAGTATCCGGACATGGGTAAGTCAATTAAGGTCGAGAACCGGTTCAAGAAGAACCAAGCTGACTTGTCCAAACCCAATCAATCCGATCAAGGTAAAACTTATGTTCCAAATCAGAGAACTCGTGATATCACCTGTTTCAAGTGTCAGGGTAAAGGGCACTATGCTAGAGATCTCCCAAACAAGCGTGTGATGGTCCTCAAGGCTGATGGAGAGTATGAGTCCCAAGATGAGGCTGATGTAGAGGCTGCTGAATCCGATGAAGAGGTGACTGATTACCCTGAAGCTGGTGAGTTGCTACTGACCAGGAGAGCCCTTAGTGCCCTCTTTGATCCAGAGACCATCCAAAGAGAAAACATCTTTCACACAAAATGTAACATAAAGGAAAATGTATGTAGTCTGATTATAGATGGAGGTTCTTTTACTAATGTGGCCAGCAAGTACCTTGTTGATAAGCTAGGTTTGATCAAGACTCCTCATCCACGCCCATACTGCCTCAAATGGCTCAATGATGAGATAGAGATCAAGATATCCAATCAGGTTGTGGTGTCTTTCAGTATTGGTAAGTACCATGATCAGGTTAAATGTGATGTTGTGCCCATGCAAGCCGACCATCTTCTCTTGGGACGGCCGTGGCAGTTTGATAAGGAGACCATTCACTATGGTCGGACCAACGTGTATAGCTTCTGCCACAACAATAAGAAGCACAACCTAGCACCACTAAGCCCTCAAGAAGTCCATGACATGCAAAAGGCAATGGACCAGACCAGCAAGGTAAGTAAGAGGAACCTTTACATCAATTCTGGTCAAGTTGTAAATCCTTAAATCATGAGACGCATATGCTACTAATGGTCTTCATGGAAGGTTGTTTTCCAGGTTTTGAGGTTCCTGACCTACCAGGTAAAGTTCAAGACCTCATGGATAGGTACAAAGATGTGTTCCCAAAAGAAATCCCAGCCGGATTACCACCCATCCGTGGGATTGAGCACTAGATCGATCTAGTACCAGGTGCACCACTACCAAATCGAGCAGCCTACCGAGTGAATCCTGAATAAGCCAAAGAGCTATAGAGACAGGTCCAAGACCTCATGGACAAGGTTTATATCCGAGAGAGCCTTAGTCCATGTGCTGTGCCATTTCTCCTAGTGCCAAAGAAAGATGGTACTTGGCGAATGTGTGTGGACTGTCGCGCTATTAACAACATAGCCATCAAGTATAGGTGTCCAATACCAAGGTTAGATGATATGTTGGATGAAATAAGTGGGTCTACTGTTTTTTCTAAGATTTATCTCATGAGTGGATACCATCAAGTGCACATGAAGGAAGATGATGAGTGGAAGACTGCTTTCAAGACCAAACAAGGTTTGTATGAGTGGTTGGTGATGCCATTTGGCCTTACCAATGAACCAAGCACCTTCATGAGACTCATGAACCAAGTGCTAAGGCCTTACATCAGTAAGTTTGTGGTTGTTTATTTTGATGACATACTGATCTATATCCACTGCATATCCGATCACATTGAGCATCTAGAACAAGTTTTGAAAACTTAGGCAAGAAGGTCTTTATGCCAATCTTAAGAAATGCATCTTTTGCACTGATCAGTTGGTATTTTTAGGATTTGTTGTGAGTTCGCAGGGAATTAAGGTTGATGAGGAGAAAGTCAAGGCCATCCGAGACTGGCCCACCTCCACCACCATCGACCATGTCCGAAGTTTCCACGGCCTGGCCAGTTTCTATAGACGGTTTGTCAAGGATTTCAGTACCATTGCTGCTCCAATGACCTCAGTGATCAAGAAGAAAGTATCCTTTACTTGGGATGCAGCCCAAGAAGAATCCTTTAACAAACTTAAATATAGTTTGACTCATGCATCAGTCCTTACCCTTCCTTACTTCGATAAGACCTTTGAGATTGAATGTGATGCATCAGGTACAGGTATAGGAGCTATGCTTACTCAAGGAGGTCAACCAGTAGCCTTCTTCAGTGAGAAATTGATTAGAGCTACCCTTAATTACATAACCTATGACAAAGATCTCTATGCTCTAGTGAGATCTCTTGAAACTTGGCAACATTATCTTTTATCTAAAGAGTTTGTTTTTCACACAAATCATGAGACACTTAAACATTTGAGGGGACAAACTACACTTAAGAGGAGGCATGCTAGATGGTTAGAATATGTGGAGACCGTTCCCTATGTGATTAAGTACAAGAAGGGAAAAGATAATGTGGTAGCCGATGCACTTTCAAGGAGATACACTTTCATCTCAACCATGGAAGCTTTGAATACATTAAAGATTCTTATGCTACTGACCTTGATTTCCAAGAAGCTTTCAGGAACACCATGCAGGGAGCCTACGGACCCTACTACCAACATGAAGGTTTCTTTTTCAAAGAAAAGAGGCTTTGCATTCTTCAAGGTTCCATGAGAGACTTGTTGACTAGGGAATCCCATGGTGGAGGTCTAATGGGACACTTTGGTCGAGATAAGACATTGAGTGTCCTTACTGATCATTTCTTTTGGCCCAACATGAAGAGGGATGTTGAGAACCTATGTGCCAAATGCGTTGTTTGTCTTAAGACAAAATCCAGGTCACATCCTTTTGGTTTATACATGCCATTACCAGTTCCTAACCACCTTTGGGTCGATATTTCCATGACTTTGTGCTCGGCTTGCCCAAGATAAACCACAAAGATTCCATTTTTGTAGTTGTGGACAAGTTTTCTAAGATGGCCCATTTCATTGCATGTGACAAGACCAATGATGCCACACAAACGGCTGATCTATTCTTTAAGGAAGTAGTTCGTCTACATGGAGTGCCAAGGACCATCGTATCTGAACGGGACACCAAATTCCTCATCCATTTCTGGAGGACACTTTGGAGGAAACTCGGTACCAAGCTTCTATTTCCACCACTTGCCACTCACAGTCTGATGGTCAGACCGAGGTAGTGAACCGTACACTCTCCCAACTGTTGAGAGCTACGGTGTAAGAACCTCAAAAATTGGTTGTCTTGTTTACCATTTGTAGAATTAGCTTACAACCATGCTAGGCTATGTGCTACTAATCTTTCTCCATTTGAGGTTTTGTACGGGTTCAACCCATAGACACCATTGGATCTCATTGACCTGCCCCCCCCCCAGAAATGTACCGCAGCCAGGAGGGTTCGTCAAAGGCTGATTCATCAAGAAGCTCCACAGGACAGTCAAGGAGAGACTAGAAGAAAAGGCGGCCAAGGTTAAGGCCAAGGTGGACCAGAAAAGAAAGAAGGTTCTATTCAAGCATGGAGACTTGGTCTGGTTGCACATGAGGCCAGAACGGTTCCCCCAGGAGAGGAAGTCCAAACTATCACCACGAGGGACTGGGCCTTTCCGGGTTATAGTAAAGATCAATGACAATGCTTACAAGCTTGTTCTTCCAGGTGAGTTTAAAATTTCTCCTACCTTCAATGTTGCTGATCTGTCTCCTATCAATGCATATGATGATGTTCTGAGGCCAGAACCTATTCAAGAGGGAGAGAATGATGAGGCCATCCAAGTAGAGGTTCCCATTATTAGGAGTGGTTCGAATACCCGGTCCGGAGCTCGGATCATAAGAGAAGGAATGTCCAAAGCAGTTCAAGCAATCCTAAGGCAAGGACACCAGACCGACCAGAAACAGCTGTTGATTGAAGATATGATCCAACTAAAGATCCAAGATGAAGCTGGTCCAACAGAGGTTCAAGATCAAGCTGGTCCGATTCAATTCCAAATGCTCACCCAAACCGGCCTAATCATTTCATCCACTACAAGAAAACACAAATTTTACTAGGACGGTGTTTCCTAGTAATTTCTTAGTAAAGGGCACTTTACTAGGGAATTACGAGGAAACGCGCTTCGTCGTGAATCGTTCATCATAAAGCCTTTTTCCTCGTAATTTCCTAGTTAATTTACGAGGAAAAGTTTTCCTCGTAAACGCGTGGATAACACTTTCCTCGTAATGGTCTCGTACGCATTCCTCGTAAAGTCGTAGTTAGACTTTTCCTCGTAAAGGCACCGTAAAGGATTACGAGGAATTTACTTCAAACATTTATGAGGACCTTACTTCGAATATTTTACGAGGAATTTACTTCGATACTGTACGAGGATCTTACTTCGAAGTTTTTACGAGGAATTTACCTCGAAACGTTTTTTCCCTATTAAAAAATAATAATTAAATTAAATTCACAATCATCGGGACATGCGGTACATACCAAACGGGCCAGAAGTTAAGTGAAGTGTTGTGTCCTAACTCAGGTTCCACTCGTTGATCTTGAGTTCAGGCTTGACTATTGGTCTTAGAATGTCGAATGGTTCAGAAAAGACTTCCTGTGGGACAGTCAATTCGTTCATTAGGTCGTGGTTCCAGCCTTAGGTCATTTCCGGATGTACGCGGGTCGATTCTGTACACGGCTCTGTCCGTTGATCTGGTACGGTTGGATGGATGAACCTCGGTTGGACTGATCTGATCATCCCGATCACCATGCTGTGCTGGTTCCACGTACTGGGGTGCATCATTCCCTTCCTCTTCAAAAGGATTTGTCCACAAATCTGGATCATCTGCACGGAAAAGAGATAAATCAGAAACATTAAAACTTGAAGAAATATCATACTTACCTTGAAGATCAAGCTGATAAGCATTGTCATGGATTTTCTTAATGATCTCAAAGGGACCATCGACTCTAGGCATGAGTTTAGACTTTCTTTCTTCAGGGAAACGTTCCTTTCTCAAGTGAACCCACACAAGGTCTCCTTCCTTAAATATCACCTTGGTCCGTTTCTTATTTGCCTTTCTCTCGTAGATCTTTGTCTTGGCTTCAATGTTGGATCGAACCTTCTCATGTAACTTCCGAATGGTCTCAGCCTTCTTCTTCCCATCTGTACTAATTCTTTCACTCAAAGGCAAAGGCAAAAGATCAGGTGGAGACATAGGGTTGAAGCCATAAACAATCTCAAACGGGGAAAACTTAGTAGCAGAATGCACAAAATGATTGTATGCAAACTCGACAGGAGGCAAACATTCTTCCCAAAGTCTAAGGTTCTTTCTAATCAACGACCTAAGCAAGGCAGATAAGGTCCGGTTTACAACCTCAGTTTGACCATCAGTTTGAGGATGACAAGTGGTGGAAAACAAGAGCCTCGTTCCTAACTTGGACCACAAAGTCTTCCAGAAATAGCTAAGGAACTTAGCATCTCTATTAGAAACAATGGTTCTAGGCATCCCGTGCAACCTAACAATATATCTAAAGAACAACTCAACAACATGCACGGCATCATCAGTTTTATGACAAGGTATGAAATGAGCCATTTTCGAAAATCTATCAACCACCACAAAGATAGAATCTCGACCAGACTTAGTTCTAGGCAATCCAAGAACAAAATCCATAGATATATCGACCCAAGGATGAGATGGAATGGGTAAAGCTGAATACAAACCTTGGTTTTGTACTTTGGATTTGGCTTTCTTGCAAACCACACATCGGTTGCAAATTCTCTCTACATCCTTCATCAAGCTTGGCCAATAAAAATGCTCATACACCACCTTGTATGTCTTCTTGATTCCGAAATGTCCCATAAGACCTCCTCCATGTGATTCCCTGACAAACAACTCCCTCAAAGAACATTGGGGCACACAAAAGCGGTTATCATAGAATACGATATCAGACACTTGATAGTACTTCCCATAAGCGGTCTTGGAACATTTTCTAAAAACTTCTTTGAAATCCGGATCAGTTGCGTACAAATCTTTGATAAATTCAAATCCAAGCAACTTTGTTTCTAGAGTTGAGAGAAGAGTGTACCTTCTAGACAAGGCATCAGCCACCACGTTTTCCTTACCTTGTTTGTACTTGATCACATAAGGAAAGGCCTCAATGAATTCGACCCGACGTGCATGCCTTTTGTTTAGCTTTTGCTGGCCCTTGAGGTGTCTCAATGATTGGTGATCAGTGTGGATCACGAACTCCTTTGGCCAGAGATAATGTTGCCAAGTCTGAAGAGCTCGCACCAAAGCATACAACTCCTGGTCGTAAGTGGGGTAGTTGAGCGTGGCTCCTCCAAGTTTCTCACTGAAATAAGCAATGGGTCTTCTGTCCTGCATCAAGACAGCACCAATACCAACACCCGAAGCATCACATTCGATCTCAAAAGTTTTAGAAAAATCAGGAAGCATAAGTAAAGAAGCTTGAGTTAACTTCCCTTTGAGATTTTGAAATGCCTCTTCTTGAGCTTGTTCCCATTTGAACCCAGCATTCTTTTTGATCACCTCAGTGAGTGGAGCTGCTATAGTACTGAAGTTTGGGACAAACCGTCGGTAGAATCCAGCAAGTCCGTGAAAACTCCTCACTTCGCCCACGGTTTTTGGACTAGGCCAATCTCGGATGGCCTTGATTTTCTCTTCGTCCACTCTTAGTCCATCTGCACCTACAACAAAACCTAAGAAGACCACATGATCTGTTCCAAAAGAGCATTTAGCATGATTAGCAAACAATTGTTCTTTCCTAAGGATTTCTAGAACAGATTTCAAATGCATCTTATGATCATCAAGACTCTTGTTGTAGATAAGTATGTCATCAAATTAGACAACAACAAAATTACCAATGAATGATCGCAAGATATGATTCATTAAACGCATGAATGTACTAGGTGCATTAGTAAGACCAAAGGGCATGACAAGCCATTCATACAATCCTAGTTTTGTTTTGAATGCAGTTTTCCATTCATCACCTTCTTTCATGCGAATTTGGTGATAGCCACTTTTCAAGTCTATCTTAGAGAAAACAGAGGAACCATGCAACTCATCTAGCATGTCATCAAGCCTAGGGATTGAATGCCTATACTTTACCGTGATGTTGTTGATGGCGCGGCAGTCCACACACATCCGCCAAGATCCATCCTTTTTGGGTACAAGGAGGATAGGTACGGCACAAGGACTAAGGCTTTCCCTGATGTAGCTCTTCTCAAGAAGCTCTCCAATCTGTTTCTGAAGTTCCTTTGTTTCCACCGGGTTGGTTCGATAAGCTGGTCGGTTCCGAAGCTGTGCACCCGGGATGAAGTCAATCTGATGTTCAATGCCTCTAATTGGTGGTAAACCTTTTGGGTTCTCTTCTGGAAAGACATCAGAATAATCCTGCAAGACATCTATCAAATCACTCGGGATTTCCGGTGCAAGGTTAGAAGAAGAAGCCATTAGAGATTCTTTGTAAACAAACAAAAGAAATGGCTGTTGAGAGTAAAGGGACTTCCTGACCTGACTTTCTTTGATAAAGAAATTGGAATTCTTACGAGATGTCTCTAGTTCATCCGGTTTGAGTTCCTTGTCTCGACCCTTCTTGATTTGGATTTGATCTTGGTGAACCTCCAAAGGAGTCAAGGGCACCAGTGTGATCTTTTTCCCTTTATTATCAAAGGAGTGCCGGTTTGTGTATCCATCATGTACCGCCTTTTTGTCGAACTGCCATGGTCGACCCAAAAGAATGTGACAGGCGTCCATGGGAATGACATTGCAAAGGACTTCATCCTCATATCGCCCGATGGTAAGAGGGACCGTGACTTGTTTCTTCACATGTTGCTCACCAGCCTCGTTGAGCCATTCCAAACGGAAAGGTCGAGAGAGAGGCCTGGTCACAAGTCCAAGTTTCGTAACAAAAGTATCACTAGCAACATTTGTGCAACTGCCACCATCAATAATCAAAGAACAAACTTTATCGGAAATCAAACATCTAGAGTGAAAAAGATTCTCCCTTTGTTCTCGTTCGTTGGTTTTGGATTGCACACTCAAGGATCTCCTAGTGACAAGCAATGGACCGTGAGCTGGATAGTCGAGGTGGCCAGGTTCCTCATCAAAGGTCGGGACTGATTCTTCGTCCAGGTAGTCGTCAAAGATCGGACCAAGATGTTGGTCATAGACTGGTCCGAGATCATCGTCCGTGGACTCGTACTCATCAAAGATTGGACCGTCTGAAAAGTCCAAGGGTCTCCTAGCAACCAGAAGTGGTCCTTGATGTGGGTAATCGACTGGTTCTTCATCCTCATCATAGACTGGACTGAGATCTTCCTTATCCTCGTTGTCGTCCTCGGACTCAACTTCTCCAGTCTCCAAGAGAATCATCACCTTTTGGTTTGGACAACGGTTAGCATAATGCCCAAGACCATGACATCTAAAGCACTGGATGTCTCTTGTTCGTTTGGGAGGTCCATCAGTCTTTTCTCTATCAACACGAGCAGGGACATTAGTCTTAAAAGCAGTATTTGTTGTGGCTGGAGACTTACCTTTGTCTTGGTAGTTTGGTTTGGAAGCAAAGGTCGGTTTTGGAGCATAAGATGGCTTGGAAAGGCCCATCCTCTTGATTTGCTGCTCAATCAAGATAGCTTTGTGGAGCATCTGATCCAAACTTTCGTATTCTTGAAGTTCCATTCGGCCTTGAATGTCACGGTTGAGTCCAGCAACGAATCTCGCCATAGTAGCCTCCAAAGTCTCATCCACATCGTCTTTAATCATCAGTGTTTCCATCTCCTGGAAGTAACCCTCAACTGATTTGGTTCCTTGAAGCAAACGTCTAAGCCTTTGGTGAAGGTCACGATGGTAGTGCTCTGGAACAAATCTTTTTCTCATCAAGGTAGTGAGCTCATCCCATGAGGCTATAGGTCGTCCACCTGTTCTCCTCCTGTGAGTCAACACTTGATCATACAAGTTAATAGCATAGCCAGTAAATTCAGTTGCAGCCAACCTAACCTTTTTAAGTTCAGAGAAATTTTGACAATCAAAAACGAGCTCAATTTTTCTTTCCCATTCTAAATATGCATCAGGATCGTTTTTACCTTCAAAGGTTGGAATCTTAAGTGTCAACCCATCTAAACCATCATCAACTTGTTCATCTCTCCTAGCAAAAGGATTAACATCACCTCGTTCATGGTTTTGGTGTCGTGGACTTCTCCTAGGTCGGTTGATGGAACGATCATCAAGGAACTCCTCCTCGTCATCATCATCGGATCGGTTGGTCCATCTTGGGTGTTCTCTTCTTGCTCCGGTTCTGGACTGAGTGGTTTGATGCACCTGCATCTCATCAAGACGTTGATGGATCTGCTCTAAACCTGCGTTCAAAAGGTTAGTAAAAGAATCATTTAGAGCTCTCATTTGCAAGTTGGACAAGCCGGCTACAGAATTTCCGGGACGGTTTCTTTCATCTTCACTCTCCATGGTTCCTGAAATTGCTTAAACACTAAAGATTAGCACAGTTAAATATATTCCTCACATTCTCAGGTGTTTGATCTCCCCCACTCAAGTGTTTCACTCGGTATTTGGATGGTCACTCAAGAGTTTCTTCTCAAAGTTCTAAGAAAGACAAACCAAGTTTCCCAATGGGTTTTCCAAGCAAACAAACAATGAGATGAGATAGCAAGATAAGAAATTTGGGTTTTGGAATCCGCTTTAACCTCCTCAAAGGCCAGATTTTTCCTCGGCCAGCAGGCTTTCTCTTCCACCACCAATCCAAAAATCAAACTTTTCGATTTTTTTTTTACTTTTTTTTTCTTTTCTTTTGATCTTTTTTTTTTAAATAGTGGATGGTAATGAGGGGCCCAGATTCAAGATAGAAAGAAGAAGAAGTGTTTGAAGAAATTTAAATGGAAGATGAGAAAAATGGATAGATGATACCTATTGAGTGGCTCTGATACCACTTGATACGTCCTAGATTCGGAAAGGATCACTCAAACGGTTCGAAGGATATGAACTCGCCAAGAAGGGAGAACTAATGGGTTGAATGGTGACACAAAGGGTTGCGGATGGCCCGATGATACTACCAGATATTCGTCGTTGCTTGATGTGACGCACAAGTCCAACGAATGAAGGTTTGTTTACTCGGAGATAACCTCACCAAGAAACAGAAATGTTCTAAAAAAAGAACAAAGAGATAAACTCAAATAAAAGAAGAAAATTGATTGATTTGTTGCTGTAGAATGATTACATATTTATAGTAGCAAAGGCATATGAAAGGACTTAGAATTTTGTGGAAAAACATGCATAGAAAAAGCAACAAAGATTAAAAATGGTCAAATGACTCTTCGGTTCTTGATCTGGTCGAAATGACCCTTGGTGTACTGTCCAGGTTCATCTGAATCTAGTCTGGTCAACAAATGACCCTTCACCTACTGTCCAGGTTCGTCTGTACCAAATGGGTGTACTGCGGTAAGGAGCAGGACGTACTGTGGTATGTCCGTGTGGGTGATTGATGAACTTTCGTGAACGGATGAAAACTTTAGTTGAATCAAATCTTCAGAGAGCTTAAGTATCCTTGCTTTAGAGAGATTAGAATGATCGATCATCGTGAAATCATCAAATTGGTCGGAAAGGACATGTTCACGATCATCGGGACATGCGGTACGTACCAAACGGGCCAGAAGTGAAGTGTTGTGTCCTAACTCAGGTTCCACTCGTTGATCTTGAGTTCTGGCTTGATTATTGGTCTTAGAATGTCGAATGGGTTGGAAAAGACTTGCTGTGGGACAGTCAATTCGTTCATTAGGTCGTGGTTCCAGCCTTAGGTCATTTCCGGATGTACGCGGGTCGATTCTGTACACGGCTCTGTCCGTTGATCTGGTACGGTTGGATGGATGAACCTCGGTTGGACTGATCTGATCGTCCCGATCACCATGCTGGGCTGGTTCCACGTACTGGGGTGCATCAGAAAGACTATGTAAACAGAGGAGACCAGCGAAACAGAGGATCAGAAAAGCAGAGATCCGATATGTAACAAAGTTTCGAAGAAAACTCTGATCAAACGAAGAGGATCCGACGAGAGCACACTATGCTTGACGTGTTTCTTGAGAGATACGCGAGATGAATAACTTGTGGCAGAGAAAGAAAATCAACGGAGCCACAAAGAGTATTGGGTAGTCTCCTTCGTGAGAGATAGAGTAGTGTCCGAGTCGCCGTGGAGGAGAAACGCCATCAACAAGCCCTGGAGTCGAGAATCGCCATCTTCATCGCTCTTGAGTAATGTATTTTGATATTAGTAAATTTTGTGCTAATATTTTTTTGATGCATGATTTATTAATTAACCATGTTCAATCCCAACAAAATATTAAAAAAAAATTGTTTTTTTTTTCATTTTGTGTATATTGTAAATTTGTCATGGACTCATCATATGTGTCCGTATTCAGTTTACATTTGGTTCAGTAAATTATTTTTATAAACGGTTGGAACTTGGAAGTAGAAGAAAGCGACACAATTTTTTTTTCCAACAAAGCGACACAATTTTAGTTGAAGATTTTAGCCCACTACAACATTTTCAATAAACCATTTAATTCCCATATAAATAAAAGTTCAAAATTATTTAATCCTGATCGATGTCGATAGCAATTCTTCAAAGAGAGAATTAGCAAAATGTCCATATTTTGAACCCATATTAGGATACTACACATGACTTGACTTAAGACAATTGCCTTATACCATTTGTGTATCAAGAGAACGAAAATACTCTTCACTCTCTTTCTCTTCGATCCATGCTTCTTTCCTTCTTTCCTGACATTCTTTTTCCTCTGATCCCACATCTTTCTCACTTTCCACCTCTTTTTTCTACACCATCTTTCTACTTACATTTTATTCTCACCTATATATATTCTATGTATAATTCATTTTTCTCAGCATAAAACTATGGTAGTATGCTTATGAAAAGTAAAAAAAACCTGATAAATATTTTTTCTAGGTTTATGATGAACTACATTACAGCTCATCGATGATTTAACCACCAAACATGTTACAAAATATGTTAATGAGTTAACAAATTTTGTAAAATGATACAAAATTTGTTAATATTAAGTGTTACTTTTTAACGTGTTACAAATTTTGTTATCGGATATAATTTATTATAACACATTAAATAAATTAATAACTCAATAATACACTTTACAATTCAACATTAATTGCCAATTTAACACAATATTTAATAGTTAACATATGAAGTTAGCTAACTAATATTAAAGTTAACGATCCAAATAAAATAAATTATCATGTTATAAACAAGTTAGCTTGTTAGCAATAACAAAATAGTATACAATTATATTTGCAGTGCCATGAAATCAAAAGAGCAAAGCTGTTTTATCACTGTGAAGCTGTTTTATCACTACTAAATATATATATATATATATATATATATATATATATATATATATATATATATATAAGTTTCTGTGAGGTTTTAATTAGCTCTACCATTTGATCAGTCTCATGGAAACACATACAAAATGTTTTTCTCTTATGAGATATCAACGAGAGAGAACTATAGTCTAGGATAAGAAGAGAGAGAGCTAAAACCTAGGATAAGAAGAGAGAGATATAGCTAATTGGCTGGCACACACTGATACAACTCTCATCAAATTGAGTTACTAAAAAGGCTATCAATAGAGTTAAAATTGGAACATAAATATTTACTTCTTGTCATGGGCAACTCGCTAATTACGGACATGATTATAAGCATTGAAGCCAAGTAACTCTTCTTCAAATCATGACTCAGTTGAACAACATACAGAAATTTAAACATTTCCTGGTCTGCATATAAGTAAATAAAGAAGCTGATATTATTTTCTTTTAAAAGCATATACTACTTGCACTCAAGAAACATTATTCACAAATGTCAGTCATTATGTGTTTGCTTTTCATTTGTCATCGCTGTTACAGCTTATCATTTGATTTCCCTAACAGCAGAGAAGAGAACAAAAACTTTTAGCTAGTGTCTAATGACATTATGGGTTCATGAGATGTGTCAAAGTGTCTAATGACATTATGGGTTCATGAGATGTGTCTCTATAGTAAGTCTTTCACACCCTACTTACTCTTTTTTTTCTGTAAGTACCATTCTCAGCCTCTTTATAGATATAAATATTCGAAAAAGCTTTATTGAAACGAAAATTCATCTAAATTCATTATATCCATAACAAAAGCAAGTGCAGTGGTGGACCTGTGTAGGAGAATATGAGTAAGTGTCATGCAACTCTCTAGAATCTAAAGGCTAGGGTCTAAATCATTATACATTTTTTTGTGGTCAAACAACATTTTATAGATAACTAGTCTCCATTAGAGGAAGAATTGTTTACAGAGATAATAATAAAGCCATACTGGCTAACAACTTTGCTGTAACAAAAAGCAAGCAAAAACAAAAAAAAATAGAAGCAATCATTATACATAAACAACATACATTTCTGAGATGTCCTCGTATCTCAACAACATTAGGCTTAAGCAGTGGAATAACGCCATGGGAAACAAAGAACACAATCAGTGATCTAATGCTTGTGATTGGTACCGCAACTAGTGCAGAAATTACAATCTTAAAATTGGCTACAAAAGCAGAGGTGTTGTGACACCAAGATGCTGAGCCTTTGAACAGTACATAGAGTGAATCATCTGTAGAGCAATCTTCCAATCCAAAATATAAACGTGCAACACATTAGAAGCAACGATATAAAAACCATGGTAATAGGGAAGTTGAAGTTGGTTTCAAAAGAACGGTGATAATCAAGATATGAATCAACAACCAAGCTGAAAATCTGCAATTCAACACTAAATACTCCACTCTAGAAGAAGTTAGACAGATCTGAAACCAGGAAGTAACATGCAAAGAACACTCTATGGCAGAGTAAAAGGAAGTAATAGCAAAGGAACACTCTATAGCAGAGTAAAGGATAGACTCAACTATCGTAAAGGAACCAATAGTTGGATGGAAATTACCACATAAAAGAGGATAAGATAACAATGGTATCTCTGGTGAGGGAAGTCTAGCGGCAACCACATACTTGGCAGATATGGAACAGAGGCAAGTTACAAGATCAATGTGACGGTGAGATAACAAAATACCACTAGACTCAGATGTTGAAATTGGGAAATCCAGATCAAGGGTTTGGGCCAAAGCTCGAAGAGATAGGCTGGAGAAGATGATGAGGAAACGAAGAAGAGCAGATGCATCCGGAAGGTCTGGTGGTTCCGGTGGCTCAATGGGAGAGAGAGATCCAAGCGGGGGAGACTTACATGGTGGTGGATCCGGAGGAGGCCTGAACCGCGGCGGGAGAGGAGTAGTCACCTTCAAAAACATGCAGGAGGGAGCTTCTTCAGAGGAGGAAAGCTAAACGGCGGAGGTGGAACGGAGCAGATCCATCCAAGCGGCGCACATCGGGAACCGGGGCTGGGAGGTTTCTTCTAGGGCTTTGTTATTTAGGTTCAAAAGATCTAAGACAATCATTATACATTATACATTCTTTTTTTTGGGCGGGGAGGGGGAATTATCTTATATTATATTGTTTGCTGAGATGGTGTACACTTTTTTTTAAACACGAGATGATGTACACTATTTTATCATTTTATTTAATAATGAAATGTTAACTTCTACTGATACAAATTGTGAAATAATCTAAAGATTTAGAAAGATACGTTTTTGATAGAAATAATCTAAAGATTTAGAAACATACGTTTTTATGATTAGTTGGCGAGTTGGTGACTGAGACTAGTATTATATCGAAACAAAATTCTAACATCTCGGTTGTCGTATGTGAAAATGTTTAAAGGAATTGATTTTATTATTTATTTCACTAAAGTACGTTTACCGGCACACATATGCTTAGAACGCCAGAGTTAAACATGCTTGAGCTGAAGTAGTAGAAAGATGGGTGACCTACCGAAAAGTGATTCCCGATGTCGTATGAGTGAAGCCAAAGCACAAGAAAAAATCGGGTGGTAATTGAAATGTCAATAAACAAGAATTTCAAGTTTTTGAAAAGTTAATACACCGCTCATCGCATGGAATGGGGTCCACGGGCCGAGAGAGCGAACATGAGAGGCCCATTAAGCTTCAGAGAAGGGTCACCCACAACTACTGTCCAGAACATTTGGTCGCTTCTTTTACCAAGCAAAACATCTTTCATGAACCTTAGACCACACAGTTTTGGAGTATCTGACTTCTTCTGGTAAAGATTTTCAGATTGTTGACTCGGTGACATATTTTCTGAAAAACGCTGCGCCAGAAACAAGAATTAACTTACCTCCACAGAGGATTAGAAGAAAGAACAGAAGCTTTGATACTTCTTACTATTGAATATTGCATGTATTCGATCACACGAGAACTCAATTCAAGACCATTTCCTTCGAAGCCAACTAGGTTCTTGTAGACCCGAGTCCATTCATCCTAGATAAAGTTCAGCAGAAACCATAGTATATATGAGAGATATTGCATATTGCAAACTCAAAAAGAAGACAATTCAAGATTCATAGCTAATCTATTTACAAAAACTAGTCGAGCCCCGGTGACCATTTCAGAGACACGATGACCGTTTGGTGTAACTGGAAAAGATGTCAGAGGAAGAGAGTCAAACATGAGGATATCCTTCCTTATGAGCATTTCATCAATCCCACACAAGAGCGCATAAAACTGCCAAAAAGTGAAATGTTTCAGACATTTGTTTATTAAGACTAAAACAAACAAATGAGGATTTGTACCTGTGCATGCGTTAGAATCCACCCGCTTGTTCTCGAACAACTTTCGTCGATATTTGAGTCTTTAGGCAGAAACTCCCAATAATCTGGAGGTAATGCTGATAATCCCCGTTTACTGAGTTGAATAGATTGTCTTCACTTACATCACATACAATTCCAGATCGCCTAAAGACTTCTTTCGTCGTTACCCGAAACGTCATTAGAGGGTAAACTTTATTTGACTGAAGGATTCAAAACAAACCAATGTAAGAACACACAACTTTTCTTGATATGAAAGGAGACATTAGTTGCACTCAAGATTCTTTTTCTTACAGTTCAATATCTACATCTCCCGTGTTATGGTCAAAATCGGTCAAGACAAAATCAGTCTTATAAACTTCTCTCGAAAGATTTCTTGTCGAGAAAAAAGAAAGGAGAACTTGTAAATCAAAAAGCGACATAACCGAACATAGATTTCACAAGTAATCCGTCAAACCGGGAAAGCCTCGAGAACACTCAAATAATCTCGGCATAACCAAACAAAACAGTCTACTCACCGGTTTGACTAAACCGAACCCACACAGTCTACTCGCCAAACGGCGAGTAGACGGGATAAGCTCGTTCTACTCGCCGTTTGGTGAGTAGGCCAAACGGTCTACTCCCCAAACGGCGAGTAGACCAGTCAAGCTCGGTCTACTCGCCGTTTGGCGAGTAGATCAATCCCGAACGGTCGGTTCGCTGGTTCGTCGAGTAGACCAAACATTTGAAGGTACGGGCCGCACCGGCCCACAAGCATGATCATTCCATCTCCGGCCCATTTTTATAACTCCCATTTTCGAGAACAAGTCGAACTTAGTCTTTGTTTCTTTCCGATCAAAGTCATCTCCCGAACTTTACTACTTAAAAGAGAACTACGAGGATTTCTTTCTCGAAAGAAGTAAAAATCAAACGTATAGACAATCGACGGTTGCTTAAACACCTCAAGAGATTATCTTAATTATACAGGAGATTCGGGCTTCCGCACGAATTAACGTCATTCGGAAAGCGTCGTTTCAATAAATCGTAAAAACGCCTGTCATAAAAACGAGGCGATAGGGTTCATGCACGGCTGAAAGCCCACTTTTGATTCTATATGAAATCGAGCCCAAATCCTATGACGGTTTACCCTTGTTTTGCAGGAAAGGATAAATGTTAAGTCTTGAAGGATAAATGTAAAGTTTCCAAAGGATGAACACAAGAATCGGGAAGATATGGAAGATTTCCACGAGAAGATAAATTCGACCAAGGGCAGAATTGGCAAGGCAAAACCGCCTCTAAGGAGTATATAAGAGATCCAAAGTTGAAGGTGCAGAGGGACGATAAATTTTACTCAGAGCTCTCACAGCAAACTTAGCATTTTAGGCAATTTTCCGGTTTTGTTACTCGAGCTGCGACTCAACTAGGTTTTTGCGGTGTTAGGTTGTTAGAAGTAGGGACCTCGCCGACAGCTCTCATAGCCAAGGCTCATACATTGTTGTAATGCTCAAACATTGATTCGAAATAAGATTCCTATTGCTCTTCCTTTTTATTTACATTCAGTGCTATTTTCGTTTGTTCTCTCTGTCTGGTTGCTTGACTATTTTGGTTTAGCAGAAATCCAGAATCTCTGGGAAATTAGGGTTTTTCTAACTTTCCTTATTTTACGGAAATCGACAAGTGCGAATTTCGGTTCCCACAGTTTGGCGCTAGAAGGAGGGAGGTTCACGGATCAATCTAACTCTCAGCCATCAAACGCTCGATCAGACATGACGAACGACGACTTGAACAATCAGCAAACTCATGACGGCACCTCTACCGGCGACAACGTTGAAAGCACTCCAGTAGCGAACGTTTCCGCGGTCAACGCCAACGCAAACACCACGGCGTTCGAGGAGGTCAAGAAGATGTTCTCGACTTTTGAAAAGAAGTCTTCAGAACAAGACAAGGTCATGAGCTCCCTTGTTAAACAGGTCAAAACCTTAACGGCGAGGACCAGGGCCATTCTTCCTCGCGTGGCAACACGCATCCGCGGGAGGAGACTTGATTTTGCAACTCCCTTGGATAAATCGGCCAACGTGCTGGAGAAAGCATCTGGGCAAGACCTCGATACAGTAACTCCAGCGCTGACACAGAAAGCTCCGAGAGATCTCCCCCTGTCACGGAGGATAAGGAGGATGGAGAAGTCGAAAGAGTTAACTTAGACTCCAGCAGCCAGTCTGATCCTACAGACGAGGATGCGGACGTGCATCCACGGCATACGAGAAGTCGAGCAGCTCGCGACAAGTCACAGTACGGATCTTCGATGACCGAGGAAGAAGAAGCAGCTTTCTAGGAGAAGCATGAAGAATTGGCCGAGGAGCAAACTCGCGACTCGCGAAGCAGGCGCCTCCAGAGCCGAAAACCTGCGAGCAAAGATTCGGAGATTCGTGATCACCTGATGAAAACGGTAGCGGAAGTCAAAGCGGTGAAATCTCAGATCCACCACGCTACCAGTGCTGCACCCGAGATCGACCTACTTCGGGAAGAATCTCGCAAAACACTTTTCACGACCCGCATCACCGAAACTAGGGTTTCGGACCCGGGTAAGATCAGAGTGGAGACTTACGACGGCACCACTGATCCGAAGTTCTATATACAGGCCTTCCAGGTCGCAATGGGAAGATCCAGATTCAGAGAGAGCGAAAGGGACGCCGGCGAATGCCGCCTCTTCGTAGAAAATCTCAGAGGAGCGGCTCTCGAGTGGTTCTCGCGTCTGAGACGTAATTCCATCGGAAGTTTTTGTCAGCTCGACCCGGAGTTTCTTAAGCAGTACTCGATGTTCATTGATCGAGAAATCTCTGACGTCGATCTTTGGAGTTTATCCCAAGCCGAGGACGAATCCCTCTGCAAATTCATCAAACAATTCAAGGCCATCTTGGCGAGAGTCAGTGGGATAAGCGAAAAAGTCGCGATTGACGTGCTATGACAGACACTGTGGTACAAATCCAAGTTACAAAAGTGGATAACTCTGGAGAAGCCGCAGACGATCCAGGACGCGCTCTATAAGGCAACAGACTACATCAACATTGAAGAGGAGACGAAGGTTTTGTCTCAGAAGCAGAAGACGGCAAAACCCTCGTCAAAAGACTCAAGGTTGGATCCGAGGTCTAAGAAGAGCACTCGCAACGACAAAAATTTCCAACGCGGGGAGAAGGAGACCCATAGAGCTCACAACTATGCTATCAACTCCGGACAGGAGCATGGACGGACGACGGGAAACACTTGGACCCGAAATCCGAACTATGACGAAAACGCTTTTTGCGAGTTCTACCAAGTCCGAGGACATTCCACTGTGAACTGTAAAGTCCTGGGCGCAAGATTGGCCGCGAAACTGATCGCTGGAGAACTCTCCGAAATCTCGACAGTGAAGGATCTCGTCCGTGACTCCGACCAACCTCCGAAAAATACCAAGAACCCCCAAAGGGAAAACCCTTCTCAAGGAAACCAATCGGGAGAGAAACGCGGAAGGAGACGTGACGAGAAAGGAAACAACAATAATCGCAGAAGAGTCAACATGATCATCGGCGGATCTCAATACTGCAGTGACTCGGTCTCGGCTATAAAGGCATACCAATGTAAGGCCGAGGCAAGTGCCAATACGCAGGTCTCTCCAGTACCTGGTGAACCTCCGCTCGAAACCATATCGTTCAACGAAGAAGAAGCCGGCGCAATTGATCGACCTCACTGCGATCCACTCGTGATCGACCTGGTCATAGGAGAACTCGAAGTCTCCATGGTCCTAGTCGACACAGGAAGCACGGTCAATCTCATCTTCCGCGATACTCTGAAGAGGATGAACATCGAGCTCGGAGAAGTCGTCCCATTGCCGAAACCACTGACTGGTTTTTCCGGCACAACATCGATGATGCTCAGGTCAATAAAACTCCATCTCGCAGCATAAGAAGTCATCAAAGTCGTGGACTTCGCTGTCGTCGACTGCCCAGCCATCTACAACGTCGTCATGGGAACACCATGGTTGAACTCCATGAAAGCCGTCGTGTCCACTTACCATCTAGGGATCAAGTTCCCGACGAACTACGGAACCGCCGCCATCTGGGGATGTCAGAAACAGTCGAGGCATTGCTTCTTAGCGGAACACGAACTGCAACAGATCACTACCACCTCACTGGTGAAAGCCAAGCACCCGAAACAGGATCAGTCGCCGAACAAAACCACCCCGGAACAACACGATCCCAAACCAACAGCAGTAACGGCCGAAGAACAGCCCGTTCTAGCACCCAGCACTCCGTTCCCACCAGAGAAGACAGCTCCGGAGAAAGAAGTCGTCGACCCTGCGACTAATGCGGTCAACACAAACAAAACCGCCGAGTAAACACACTCGCGCAACAAACAGAACTACGAGATGGCTTGATCCTCGAAAGAGGTATGTAGGCAGCTTATCGAAAGATAAGTTCAGCTATCCCCCTCTCTAAAAGGGGGTGGGTGGGTACATATACGAATACTCATATATTCTCGCTCTCGAAAACATTTACCTTGTATTTCTCAAAAAAATTTCGGCAAAAAAGGATATCTCTAAAATCTTGATAAGAGAAACTTCTCTTATCGAGGGAAATATCTTATTACATTTTCGGAAAACGATCTATGCGCAAGAGGAGAATGTAATCTTCGAATCAATCCGAATAGTAGAAGAGATCGAAAAGATTTTCAAAAACCTTGTAGACACATTAACTCCGCGAAAACTTGTCTAACCAAAAGGAGCTTCGTCTCGACGACTTGGCCTCAGACGCGTTCAGTGCACCCCGCAGGCCGCAATGAAAAAAACGAGACTCTAAATCTCGGACTTTTTCCAAACGCAAAAACACGTTTCCTCAAGAGAACACGGGTACGCTCCAACTCATTCCTTAGGCGTGTGACCTCCTTCTCAGCTAGCTCGGCTTTCAGTCGAGCCCTACGAACCTCCCGGCTACTCTCAGTGAGGGCTTGATTCATGATAAGAAGTCCCTGGAAGGAAATTCATAAAGTAAGAGTTAAGGTCGAAATAAGGATAATGATTTTCAGAATATCACTACCCCATTAACCATCCTCGACGCTTTGTCAAATTCCGGCACCTCACTAAGTTTGCCCTCGGCCGGGTGAGGATCAGATTCGACATTGATCCGACTACCACCGCCCTCGCCCAGCTCCTGGGCGTGATAATCTTGGCATATGTTGTCGAAAAAACCGTCCACATCAACACAATAATCATCAATGAGGATATGCTTATCCTTTCAAGACGACGACCCCCGCTTTCGACGAGGCATGTGCGGAACGTACCCATCGCGACTTGACCTTGATTCTTCCTCAACTAGAAGATCTGGATGGAGTCGAGAAAGGCGAAGGGAGACAGCATGGCGAACTCGGCGCGGCGTGAAATCATTCCAGAAGCACTTGCCGGTAATGAGAAGTTCTTGGAGTTGGAACAGATCATCCGAAAGCGGGGGAAGAGGATCAGTTTCTGCAAAAACGAACAAGCGCATTTAAAAAAAAAGAAGAAAAACTGCTACACAACCAGCAACAAGAAGGAAATACCTCGTGTACCCCAAATAGTCCAAAAGATGGGAAGGCCCTCCGGGACAACTGACGCCTCATTCACGCGGACGAAAAAGAAGTGGTCTTTCCAGATATGGACGTGGAACGGGAAGCCCGTAATGATCCTCAAGGAAGCTTTTTAGGCCTCAGCATGATCATACCCAAACTCGTCCAAGGCGTAAGGAAAGCTACCAGATCATTGGGTTTCACAGTCAGTCCTTTCTCGTAGCTCAACACCAAAATCCTGACCATGTGCATAATGCCGCGAAGGTTGATCTGACAGATCGACAAACCGAGACGATGGAGAAACTGCGAGATTACCTCATGGATAGGGAACCATAGATGCCCTTGCGCCAAGAACGCTTCATAGCACGTGAAATAGCTATCGGGAGGAGACTCCGCAGAATCCCCAAACACTGGCAAGCGAAACTCAACCGCCTCCGGTGTTCGATCCGGACAGAGGCCACACTGTTGCGGCAGCTCTTGCTCAGAGAACCGTCCTTGCAATTCGGTTCAAACTCGGGTGGAACCCACGTCCCGGGATCGGGAGCATCCTGCGTAATGAACGTTTAGTTAATGAATACAAGCAACTTTAACTAGTTCCCGGCCTCTAACCGGTACGTCTCGTGGGAGAACTTTTGCTCCCAAACTCCACTAGATCAATAAAGAGTTACAAGAACCAATCACTTATAGAACTGTGATGGTTGAGAAACACCACGAAGACACAATTAGTCTCAAGGACTTTATGCTATAACAATATGAGCTCAACTATGTTCTCTTTGCTTAAACTAATGTCTTTGTCTCTCTTGTGTAGCTTGATCTCTTTCTGAAGCTTGATCTCGTGTTGCTGCTGAGGAATCACCGTAATCCTTACTTGACCTAACGCACATGTTATATTTGCCTTTAACCTAATGGTCTTCGTCGACTAAGCCCATAGGTTGTCTGCGCGCTACCTGTCCAAGCCGGCCCAACAAAGAACAAGTCAGATGGGCTTTGACCAAACCTCACAAAACTCCACCTGTTTGTTCCAAGCCCATAGCCATTGCTTCTGTGCCTACACTTCCTGGTCTTTGTTTCTTCCTACTTGTGACGAACCAGAGAAAGTCACTACCTTCTCTCTTCATCTTCCTTCTCTCATCACCGATTAGTCATCGCTTTCCGTCGAACACCATCTCTGTTCACTCTGCTGAACCTCAGGTAACTTCTTCCTGTTGAAATCTCCTTGGTTCTGTAGAGTAACTAATCGATTTTTTTCACTGATCTTTATGCATGTTCCTCCTGATGAGCTCCAATGATGGATCTGGATTTCCACCTCAACCAATGATGGTTGATGTTGCTAAAGTTTCAGTCTTCCAGTTATGTACTTGAGGTGACCATGTCCACCCAAGATGACTTGAACCTTTGCCTTTGACGACGGTGGTCGCGAGATCAAACCGGCATCCCTTACTTCTTCTGAGCCTGTTCAACTAAAACCTCTGACTCAGACACTTCATGACGATTCCTCTAAGGTATAACTCACACATGCTTCTACAAGCTATCGTAGCAACTTTATGCTTCTTGACCAAGTGTTAATGATTGTTGTCTCATACCCTTTAACCTCAGGATTACAATCACTCGTAACAACTTGTTCAACCAGATTCTGCCTGCACATTTTCCTCTGCCTTTGACAAGAATCTGCAACCTAAGTCTAACCTTGAAGCGCCTTTTTCCCTTTGATTAAGGCTTATTAACAGTGACTAACTTGTCTCTCTGCTTGCTTTCAGGTGAAAGATGCTCCACCTTGAACACGAGAGTGTTACCACGAGTCCATCCCCTTTTCCAGGTAGTCCTTTTTCAAACACTTTGAGTAACTCATCCTCTCCGCCTTGACACATGCTAACCCTCTGTTATGTGGTGTGTCTTGTGAGTTATTTTTGTCTACTCTGGAGTTACCTGGTGTGGCCGTTCCTTTCTCAGTGAAGCTTTACAGGCACGCAGCATAGCTGGAACTTCTGACAAGGTACAGTCTTGGTGAGAAAATCTGCTGGATTAACTGTGGTGTGGATCTTGTTTAGGACAACTTCTCCATATGATTCTAGGTCCGTGATGAAATGGAGTTTAGTATCAATGTGCTTGGGTCTTTCGTGATGAACTGGATTCTTTGCTAGGGCTATAGCACTCTGCGAATCACAATGCAGTTGAACACTTTCCTGCTTGAAACCTAACTCTGCACATAATCCTTTTAACCACACACCTTCCTTTGATGCCTCGTTTAAAGCCATATACTCTGCTTCTGTGGTAGAAAGAGCAACCATGGATTGCAGACACGATTTCCATGAAACCGTATTCCCTCCAACCTTGAAAACATAACCTGTAACTGACCTCCGCCTGTCCAAGTCTGTTGCAT
Source organism: Moricandia arvensis (assembly GCA_905132765.1). NCBI lineage: Eukaryota > Viridiplantae > Streptophyta > Magnoliopsida > Brassicales > Brassicaceae > Moricandia > Moricandia arvensis. The sequence goes on along the minus strand of CAJHQP010000177.1, from coordinate 217,316 downwards.
AGTCTAAATCTGCATAGCCTTCAATAATGAACTTTGTATGCTTCTTGAATGTTAAGTTGATCTTAGAAGCTCCCTTTAGATACTTTAACACCCATTTAACAGCCTTGCAATGTTCTCTGCTTGGTTACTCATGAACCTACTGATAAACCCCACTGCAAAGCCTAGGTCTGGCCTTGAGCCGACCATAGCATACATTAAGCTCCCCACAGCACTCGCGTATGGAATGTTCTCCATGTGTGGTGCTTCCAGCTTCCATTTTTTTTCAGTCAAACTTCTTAGGTTGAAGTGAGAAGCTGTTGGCGTGATCACTGAACGTGCATCCAGCATCCCAAATGTTCTCAATACCTTCTCAAAATAGTTGTCTTGCGATAATATCAATGTACCCTTTTCTCTATCCCTTCGAATATCCATTCCTAGGATTCTTGAAGCCTGTCCCATATCCTTCATTTCGAATTCTCCATTCAGCCTCTCTTTAAGTTCCTTAATCACCTTCTTATTTCCTGATGCAATGAGCATATAATCCACATAGAGCAATAAGTAGAAAGCTTGATCAGTTTGTGCATCCCTGACATACACACATGGATCCTTGGTGCTTCTGTCAAATAACTGATTTTTCATGAAGCTATCAAACCGTTTGATTCCACCTTATAGGAGATTTTTTTAGTCCATAAAGTGACTTTCTCAATAAGCAAACCTTATTCTCATCTCCTGATTTTATGAACCCTTTTGGCTGAGTCATTAAGATATTTTCTTATAGACTTCCATGTAGAAAAGCAGTCTTAACATCCATCTGTTCCAATTCAAAATCCAGATTCACAACAACTGATAACATGAATCTGATGGAGACGTGTTTCACCACTGGAGAGAAGATCTCATTGTAGTCAATTACCTCAGTCTGGGAATACCCCAGTTGCTACCAATCTTCCCTTGTACCTCTCATCCTTAGTCCCTGGTATACTTGGTTTGATCTTAAAAATACACTTGCACCCAACCAGCTTCCGCTTGTCTGGTTTGTCGATCAAAACCCAGGTCCTATTCTTTGTATGAGAATCCATCTCTTCCTGTGCAGCCTTTTTCCACAGCTTACTCTTTCTGCTCTTCATTGCTTCAGTATATGATCTTGGTTCATAAACTTCCAAGTCCTCAACAGTAGTTAAAGCGTAGGCCACAAAACTTCCATCCTCATACCTTTATGGAGGTCTCACGTTCCTCCTCCTTTCTATGTCTTGTGCAAGAACATAATCATCCAATGATTGAGGGATGTCTTCTTCTACCTGTTCATATGCTTCCTCGGTTGAACATGTTTCGCTTCTGAGCTTTCTGATGAAGACTCTTCCATATCAATTTCCTGATCTGACCCGTCATTCCTTTCTATCTGACCCGTCATTCCTTTCTATCTTCCTCGTTATGGGACTTCCCCAGCACGCAGTCTTCACAAAACTTCAACTCATCAACCTCTTTCTCAGGCACGTATCCCTCCTTGGCTAAAACCTTCATACTCTTCAGATTCATGTGTCCAAGTCTTTAGTGCCATAGACTTGTCCGATCACATTTTTTCGTTGGAAAGTTTGCCTTGCCCTTCAATACTGACCCTTGCAGATAGTACAACCCTTGATTTCCAGAGATCACCTTTTTATCATCCTTGTAGAAGTGAACCATCAAATCTTTCCCTTCATACCTGCAACCTGAAGTCTCCAGCATTCCATATGAGATTAAATTCTGGCTCATTTCGGGCATGTATCTTACACCTGAGAGGACTACAACTGAGCCATCTGTATTTCTTATTCTTATATTCCCAATTCCCTGGACATTGCTGTGAGTACTGTTAGCCATCAGTACCTTGCCTCCTTTGAACTCTTCCAGATTGAATAGAACTTCCTTGTCTGGAGTTATGTGAAAAGAACAACCAGATTCCATGACCCACTCTTCATGTGTGTCATGAGTGCTCATTGTTAATATCAGAGACAGTTTCGGTTCCTCTGCAATGTTTGCTGAGTTCTCTGGTTTGTTATACTTCCGATCAGGACACTCTCTTTTCCAGTGCCCCTCCTTTCCACAAATAAAACAGCCCTTGTTACCCTTAGGTCGAGACTTTGACCTACCAAATCTGCTCTTCGATCTTCCCTTTACACTCCTTCCACTGCCACGGTTTGACCTGTTATCTCATCTGCCCCTGTCAACATACAATCCTTCTCCAGCGGCCCTTGAACCCCTTCCATGTTCAATCAGCTCTCGCTCCTTTGACCTTGCAGCTCCAGTAACCTCGCTGAGACTCAGAGTGCCTCTACCATATTTTATAGTCTCTTTCAACTGATCATACCGGTGCGATAGTGAACTCAATAACAAGATGGCTTGCACTTCCTCAAACACTTCTTCTTGTCGATTGTTGAGGCCTGCCACCAGTTTCAGAAAATCATCAACATTCTCGCCGATGCTCTTGAAATCAGACATCTTGAATGTATATAACCTTATCTGAAGGTAGATTCTATTTGGTAAAGATGTCTCCATCTACAACTTGTTCAACGTTGACCACATTGATGCTGCTGTCTCGCAGTGTGTGATCTTTCGTAGGACTTTGTTACCCACGTTCTACACTATCAAGTTCTTTTCCTTCTCAGACTTTTCGAACTTGACTGGATCTATACTCGGAACTGTCTCTGCAATTCCTGATAGTCCCTTCTGCGGATCTTTCATAGCTGCCTCCAGCTCTTCCTTTGCAGTAGGTGGATCCTTAAGCACCTTCTCATCATCCAAGATACTCTTCAAACCCAGTACCCCAAAGTGGGCCAACATCCTGGCCTTCCATAGTGAAAAGTCCCCAATACCATCAAACCTGTCCACTTCAATCCGTGAGTTGGACATGCTGACCTTCCTCTTAGCTTAGATTAATAACATTCCTTCAACCTGAGAGCTCTGATACCACTTTGTTAAATTTTCAGCCTCGTATGATTCTCAACCTAAGCAACCAACTTGTTACTTGAACGTTTAGCTAATGAACACAAGCAACTTTAATGAGTTCCCGGCCTCTAACCTGTACGCTTCGTGGATGAACTCTTGCTCCAAAATCCACTAGATCAATACAGAGTTACAAGAACGAATCACTTATAGAATTGTGATGGTTGAGAGACACCAAGAAGATACAATTAGTCTCAAAGACCTTAAGCTAGAACAATATGAGCTCAACTATGTTCTCTTTGCTTAAAATAATGTCTTTGTCTGTCTTGTGTAGCTTGATCTCTTTCTGAAGCTTGATCTCATGTTGCTGCCGAGGAAGAACCATAATCCTTACTTGACCTAACACACATGTTATATTTGCCTTTAACCTAATGGTCTTCGTCGACTTGTCCATAGGTTGTCCACGCGCTACATGTCGAAGCCGGCCCAACAAAGAACAAGTCAGATGGGCTTTGACCAAACCTCACATCTTTGCTGCCACATGATCTGCAAGTAGCATCTGGATTTGGGAGGCCTAACCGAGAATCAGTCACCTGATTCGCTTCTTCAACATCCATGACAAACATGTTTTCTATAACACAAAGATACCATTTACGTTGTTAACAACAGATGTAACTATAAGTTATTGAATATTCAGGGCAGCACTTACTCGGTCTTTGTTATTTGAGATGCTAAAGCTTGTCGACTTTAGAGTCCCGGTGGGCACCTGAAGCTTCACGCATTCTTCCTCCATGTTGCAGAAGTACCTATACAACAAGATAATTCATCAGCAACTTATAATGATTAAACCCAAAATAAAAATAAAAATCAGACAGAACCAAACAATTCTCTCACTGAGAGATCAAGATATACCACAGAAAAACATACAATGATTGGCATGGAAACAACTGTGGGAAAAGTATGTCTCTTCGACTGGCCTATCACAAACAAGATTGATTTTTTTTTAAATGGTGGATATTTTATATTGAAACCACATATGGAATCTAGCATGAATCCACAAATGTAGAACAAACATGTTTAGACAAAAGATCTCTCTCTCTCTCTCTCTCTCTCTTTCTCTCTCAAACCCTGACAAGAAAAAAAAACTTTTTTGTTTGCAGAATACACAAAAAAGGTTCAAACTTTGAAGACACATTATTGACACTTTACAAACTTTTGGAATATTTAAACCTAATAGTACACATAATAGATTCGGTGATTGAAGATCAAAGAGAAATCTTCAACAAAAATCTAGAAAGAGAAAATCATATACACACACACAAAAAGGTTTGAACTTTGAACACATGTTACTGAAATTTTCACACTTTTTTGAAACTTAAAACTCAAAAAAACATAGCTAAGAAACACACTAATGAAGTTCTGAGAAAGAAAGACAAGAACCCTTTTCAAGAAGGCTCCCAAAACATTAGACGATCTCGAAAACAAACTGGCGTGAGATTAGAACATGCATAATCATCTACAATCTTACAAGGTTTAGTGAAAGAATGGAGTTCACAGAAGAGGATCAATCAAAATAGACAAACAAAGAAAATCGAGACAAAGAATCAGAGAGAGAGAGAGAGAGAGAGAGAGTAAATACTGAAAGAAGAGAGAAAGAAAGTAAAGCACCAAAGAAGAAGATTGAGAGAACTCAGAGCAATGTAAGTAATATAGCCTAAGACTACAAGATATACAAGTATGGTACTGAGGTTCGATCGGTTGGGATGGGGGTATGTTCGGCTGGCCGAATGGTCTATCCGATGGACCCGATTGGTACCTGAAATAAGTAATGAGATTTTTATGAGATTTATATAATGAAACAGAAGGGAAATAATGTTAAACTAAATATGATTCAGGATGGATCAAATGGATGATAAGAGGATGGATAGTGGGCGATGGAATGATATGCAATATGAAACAAGGGTTAAGACAAAAGATAAAGAGATGGAGGGTGGGATCTAGTTGCTGGACGTATATCTCTCTCAACAGATCAGTGGGTGAATAATGGAATGATGGTGGGATTGGCTTGCGGGACGTGTGTCTCTCTCAAGCAAATCAGTGGACGGAATGGAGTGAAGGATCGCCACAAGTTGGATGGTGAAGAACTTGATAAGATCCGAGTTGCTTCTGGCTGATTCGCACAACAAGAAGACTTTAGGGTTTTCTTTGCTAGGGCAAACTGACTCATATATTGGCTAAGTTAAAAAGATACACGGCTGCTTATAGGGAGTTTAAATACTCGATGAAGCTTTGCCCGTCTAGGGGACTTGAGGCAGATTACATGGACCTTTCCTGGACTCTAAAACGATAAGGCCTAAAACAAAAAGGGTCGACTCTTGCTTGAAAATAAAAGGCTAACAAATGCCTTGGTTTATTGGACATAAAAGAAATAAAAGGACTTTAAAATTTTACCATAAGTCTTTAAGAATCGAAAATAAAAGAGCCAACACAAACAAAAAACAATAAACCAGTTAGAAATCAATAATTGAATTCTTATCTTCTTACCTTAAATGGACCATGCTTTTAACCATTGAAATCAAGTGAATGGGAAGAGGAAATTGGACCGAGATGGCTTGATCACTACAAGAAAACTCGGCATTTACTAGGAAAATTTTTCCTCGTAAATTTACTACGAGTTTACTTTGGATTTACGAGAAAACGAGTATCCTCGTAAAGTCCTCGTAAAGCTACGAGAAAATGTTTTCCTCGTAAAGCCGTAGTAAAATTACGAGGAAACTACATGGAAAAAGAACATTTCCTCGTAAGCGCGTAGCAAACGTTTTCCTCGTAAATTCCTAGTAAAATATTACTACGAAATTAAGAGGAAATGTTCTTTTACTTCAAATTAGTGAGGAAATGGCTAGAAAATATCTATTTTAAATTTAAAATGTGTTTTGTACTTACTTTTCCTCCCAGTTTCCTAGTACATATTAAGATTCGAAAATTTCTATAAATACCACCATTTGTGATTCATTTCAATCTCACCAAAAAAATCAGCTATAAGCTTGATCAAAGAAAAAAATGTCCGGTCCGGGAAATATTTTGAGTTGCAGAAGTGGATGTATTCACACAGAGATAATAACAGGAGAGTGACGAAAGAATTTCTCGAAGGGTTGGAGACGTTTATGCATCAAACAAATTCTACACCACTCACGCAGGAAAGTGGTAAGATGTTCTGTCCTTGTCGGAAATGCTGCAATACAAAATTAGGCCCTCGTGAAAATATTTGGAAGCATTTAATAAATAGAGGTTTTATGCCATATTATTATATTTGGTATCAACATGGAGAAGATGCTAGTTGTAGGAATGAAGCTAGCAGTAGTAATAGCAATTTTGTGGTTGAACCGGTTAAGCATTTGCTCAATGAAAATAGCTATCATCACCAGTAGGAACAAATGGTAGATTGTGATAGGGTTCATGATATGGTAGGTGATGCATTTGTAACTCATGATGATGATGAAGTTGAAGAACCTAACTTAGATGCAAAAAAGTTTTATGAAATGTTAGAAGCTGCGAATGAGCCAATTTACAGTGGTTGTAGAGAAGGTCTGTCAAAATTGTCGTTGGCTGCTAGAATGATGAGTGTTAAAACGATCACAATCTACCTGAAAGTGTATGGATGCATGGGCAGACTTGTTTAAAGAGTATTTGCCAGAAGACAATGTGTCTGCTGAATCTTATTATGAGATTCAGAAATTGGTATATAGTCTTGGGTTGCCCTCGGAGATGATAGACGTTTGCATCGACAACTGCATGATTTACTGGGGAGATGATGAGAAGTTAGAAGAATGTCGATTTTGTAAGAAGCCACGATTCTTCCCGTTTACCACCCATACCGAAGAAACAAGACATTGTTCAGGCACAAAAGGGTTGTCAGAGACACTCCTCCTCCATACTTAACTGGAGAACAAATCGATGCGCAAATTGATTACTACGGTGCTCTATAAACAACTCCTCGTGGTGGGAATTGGCATGTTCCGAGTAATATGCCTGATTCTTATGGTGCGCAGCACAATTGGCACAAAAAGAGTATATTTTGGGAATTGCCATATTGGAAAGATCTTCTTTTGTGCCACAACCTCGATGTGATGCACATAAAGAAGAAGGTTTTTGAGAACATCCTGAACACTATATTGAATGTCCCAAGGAAGACGAAAGACAACGTAAAATCGAGGTTTGACTTACCCGATATTTGCTCAAGGAGTGAGCTACATATAAAAAGCAATGGGCAAGTTCCAGTTCCGATATTCAGACTGTCATCAGAAAAAAAGTTTGCGTTGTTCAACTGGGTGGCTTCAGAAGTGAAGTTCCCTGATGGGTATGTTTCAAATCTCTCAAGATGTGTTGAGAAAGGGGAAAAGTTCTCCGGGATGAAGAGCCATTATTGTCATGTCTTTATGCAGCGACTACTTCCCTTTGCATTTGCGGAGCTACTACCTACAAAAGTACATGAAGCACTTTCAGGTAATTAATATAAACGACGCAAACATTAATTTATTTCTTTATATATATATATATATATATATATATATGTGAATATACTAATGTGTTTAATTTTTTTGTTTCTGTAATATATAAGGAATTGGAGCATTTTTAGGGATCTGAGCACCCACGCTCTTAAAGAGGAAGTTGTCCAACAACTTCATGAAAACATCCCATCTTAATGTGCAACTTGGAGAAACTATTTCTGCCTGCTTTTTTTTACGTCATGGAACACCTAGTTGTCCACCTTCCGTATGAGGCATTACTTCGTGTACCTGTGCATTACGGATGAATGTATCAGTATGAAAGGGCCATGAAAACTTTGAAAGGAAAAGCCAAAAACCTAGCAAAAGTTGAAGGTTCTATTGTTGCCGGAAGTTTGACGGAAGAAACATCACATTTCACATCGTACTACTTTGCACCGAAAGTACGTACAAGGAAACGAGTTCCAAAAAGATATGATGATGGTGGTGTCGTTCTGACATATATGGAAGAAGATGTTCCAGACATCTTTTGTCAAATTGGGCGATTGGGTGGGAGATTGAAAGAGGTTTGGTGGTCGAGTGATGAAGACGTCCATAGTGCACACCTTTATATTCTTCTCAATTGCGAGCATCCATTGATTGGTTATTTTGAAAGGTAAACATATAAACATACACACTTATATATATATATATATATATATATATATATATATATATATTTATTTATTTATATATTCAATTGATTAAATAACATAACATAAATTTACAGCCAATTTGTGACTTAAGTCGAAGAAGCAATACCTGGTATATCGACAACTGAGTTAGACAAAAGGAAAAATCAACATTTTATCAAGTGATTGAGGAAACAGGTATTTATTATAACTTGAATTTTATGCATATATTATGCAAAGTAAGTCTAATGTGTAGTTCTACTACTTTTTTTTTGCAGGTTGATTATGACGATCCTGAGTATCCCGCATGGTATAGGGAATTACTTTAAGGTCTAGTTGCAAAGGTCACTACATCATCGATGTATTTTACCCAAGGCTATACTTTCCATACCTACGACTATGGTAGACACCGGGCGACAAGTAATTATTGAATATGTGTGAAAGGCGAAACATATTTCTACGGGATATTGCAGGAGATTTATGAAGTTCAATTCCCAGGATTGAGTCTGAAATGTGTTATCTTCAAGTGTGAGTGGTATGACCCCGTCGTCAACAGAGGTGTTCGGATTAACAAGAATGGTGTAGTTGATGTCAATGGCGGACGAAGGTACAACAATTTTTTTTTGTTTGACATACATGTTCTGAGTACTAATTTCTACGTTGTCTTTATTTTTGCAGGTACAACAAATTCAAGCCTTTCATATTAGCTTCCCAAGCAGATCAAGTTTGCTTCATTCCATACCCTCGGATTACTACCTCGGGAATCAACTGGTTATCTGTTATCAAAGTTACACCTCAAGGACGAGTAATCGCTGGAGAAGAACCACCATTACAAGAAGAAAATACCAATGAAATCGAGGAACCTGAAGTAGAAATTGATGACATCCTACTCATTGAACCGCATAATCGTGAATAGGAAGATGTTTCTGATCACTCAACGAACGACGGTGTTGAGGACGAGTTTTACAAAAATGATGATGTTTCTACAGATTCTGAGAATGTATCCGAATGAATTATGTATGTTTTAAGTTTGTTTAATCACAAAAACGAATTTGAATTATGTATGTTTTAAGTTTGTTTAATTACAAAAACGTATTTGAATTATGTATGTTTTAAGTTTGTTTAATTACAAAAATGAATTTGAATTATATATGTTTTAAGTTTGTTTAATTACAAAAACGAATTTGAATTATATATGTTTTAAGTTTGTTTAATTACAAAAACGAATTGAATTTGGGTTTTAGGTGTAGAAGAGGTTTGGAGTTTGGTTGTAGAAGATCTATAAGTTAAGGAAGTTGTGGTTTGGGGCTTGGGGTTTCAAGTTTAGGGATTTACAAACCCTTTCCTCGTAAAACCCTAGTAAAAGAAAACACGGGACTCGCTTTTTCCTCGTAAAACCCTAGTACATTTCCTCGTAAAGTCCTAGTAAAGGGAAAACACGGGACTCGCTTTTTCCTCGTAAAACCCTAGTACGTTTCCTCGTAAAAGCCTAGTAAACGGAAACGCGTGACTCGCTTTTTCCTCGTAAAACCCTAGTACACTTTCCTTATATAAACTCGAGCCATCCGATTTCTCTCATTTGTAGCAATCTTCTCTCAAAATCCTCTTAAGGTACTCTCTAACTCCTAGTTAGGAAATTTAGATTAGGTGGTTAGTTTAGGGAATTTAGATTAGGTGGTTAGTTAAGGGAATTTAGATTAGGTTTGTTTACTTTTTTTAACTGTTTTTTAAATGATACGAGAATTTATGTTTATTTTTTTTTTTAAAAAATTTAGATGCCTAGACATGACAAGGTTGCTAGGGCTCAGAGGTCGTCTCATCAGGGGAGTACTCATTACAGAGATCTTTTCGGTCGTGAGGTTGGCGGATCATTTTCTTCAGCTCCCACTCCTACGATTTCGGATGGCGGAAGTGTTCCCGAGACTCAGTTCCCACCTCCTCCTCCTCCTCCTCCTCCACCGGCCTCTGGGGTTCATCCCAATTTGGAGGTGCCGCCAACCGCTCCATTTGCGGTGTACACGGTCGAGGATATTATGGCAGCTCCAGGCAGAGAAGGGCTACTTGAGTTAGATCCTTTCCGACGGGACGGCCACAACATATTCTGGTATGTTTCATTTTTTAAAATTGTTTTTTTTAATTTATTTCTTAATTAACCAAAAATTAACAAATTTAATTAATATTTTTTTCAGGCTTAATGTTGACGGGTGTGTCGCCCAGAGCGTCACCGATTGTATCAAGGGATACTTTCCCGATCCAGCTCCAAACTGGAAAACGACGGCCAGCCACACCAAAAAGATATGGTTCAAAACGTTCGCCGTAAGTCATTTATTTTTTAATTATTTATAAATTTAAATTTTATTGAACTAATTAATTTAATAGTTTCTTGTTACAGCAAAAATATCGTTGGTCTATAGAGATTCACCAGCGGGTGAAGAAGGAGTTTGAGGCGAAGGCAAAAGCGCGATTGCCCGACATGGTCTACAACTGGAAGAGAAATTATCAGGTGGATTTCAAAATTTAATACAGTTTATATCATTGACTTAAAATAATTTTAAAAATATCTTTTTTCAGGTCGATGGTTATGAGGCGGGTAAACCCGATTGCCTCACATTGACGGTGTGGGATGGCCTCATCAGTTATTGGGGGGTTCCCGGACTCGATCAGAACCTCCAACACAAACTCCGAGAACCGCATGACAAGAGACGAGCATGACAACACCAAGATGCTTCACACCGGGGGTCGAAAACCTCACGTGGGAATTCGTCTAGACATGGTAATTAAATTAATAATTTAATAACTAATTTATATTTTTTTAAGAGAAATACCCTAAGATAGACCTAAAAAAGTTTTTGTCACAAAAATAAACTTTAAGGGAAAAAATGACAAAAATAATCTTTTTGGGGTGGGATTTTGGGGGTAAATATACGTTTATACCCCTTGGGTTAACTAATCTAGACTTAGGGTTTAGAGTTATGGGGTGGGGTTTTGGGGGTGATGTTTAAAATTGAAAAATTAAATAAAAAATATTAATTTTTAAAAAATAAAAAGGTCTAGTTTGGTCATTTTTGTTTTTGAAGTTTATTTTTGTGACAAAAACTTCAAAAGGTGTTATTTGAGAGATTTGCCCTTTTTTAATCTATTTATATTTTTCTAATTAATAATTAATTTTTTTAATTAATTTTTGTAGGCTAAAAAGACAGGAGCTCTTCCATCTCTGAAAGAGCTTTACGAGAGGACCCACCGGAACAAGGCTGGGCATTTTATAGATCCTAGATCCAAGCGGATCTACAACGAGGTTGCTGCTCAGGTTGACCACCGCCAGACCCAGCTGAGTCAGCAGTCTGGGACACCTGTCATATTATCCACTCCTGAAGTGGATAAGATTTACGAGGAGGTAAACAATTAATTTGTTTTTCTATTAATTTTTATTATTTATTTAATTTAACGTTATTAATCAATCTTTTTATTTAATGGTTGCCCCTAGGAAAAAGGGACGTATCGTCGGGATTGGTTCCGTTAACGATGTCCGCGCCGCGACATCATCTTATGCTCAGGAACAGCAAGATGTCACTGTTCAGCTGCGCTCGGAGTTGCAGACGACGCAATCTCATGTGAGTTCTCTCTCCGAGATCCTGGACGTTTTGGCGGTCGGAAACCCGGTAGTGGTGGAGATGTTGCGTGTCAGACGGGAAAACGGAGGGCTTCCAACCCAACATCATCCACCTCACAGTCACAACCGTCGACGAGCAACATGGACTAGGGGGAGTTCCGGGATGACGACTTCGTTCGTCAATTTAACGAGCAGCATTCGTAATTTAGTTTTTTTCTTTTTAATTGTATATTATGAATTTAAAACTTAAATATTTAGTTATATATAAAATATTTTGTTATTTCTTTTTAAATTTATAATTTGGATTCTTTAATTTTCAAAAAATATATTATTTAAACATGTCCTTTCCGACCAATTTGATGATTTCATGATGATCAATCATTCTAATCTCTCTAAAGCAAGGATACTTAAGCTCTCTGAAGATTTGTTTCAACTAAAGTTGTCAACCGTTCACGAAAGTTCATCAATCACCCACACGGACATACCACAGTACGTCCTGCTCCTTACCGCAGTACACCCGTTTGGTACAGACGAACCTGGACAGTAGGCGAAGGGTCATTTGTTGACCAGACTAGATTCAGATGAACATGGACAGTACACCAAGGGTCATTTCGACCAGATCAAGAACCGAAGAGTCATTTGACCATTTTTAATCTTTGTTGCTTTTTCTATGCATGTTTTTCCACAAAATTCTAAGTCCTTTCATATGCCTTTGCTACTATAAATATGTAATCATTCTACAGCAACAAATCAATCAATTTTCTTCTTTTATTTGAGTTTATCTCTTTGTTCTTTTTTTAGAACATTTCTGTTTCTTGGTGAGGTTATCTCCGAGTAAACAAACCTTCATTCGTTGGACTTGTGCGTCACATCAAGCAACGACGAATATCTGGTAGTATCATCGGGCCATCCGCAACCCTTTGTGTCACCATTCAACCCATTAGTTCTCCCTTCTTGGCGAGTTCATATCCTTCGAACCGTTTGAGTGATCCTTTCCGAATCTAGGACGTATCAAGTGGTATCAGAGCCACTCAATAGGTATCATCTATCCATTTTTCTCATCTTCCATTTAAATTTCTTCAAACACTTCTTCTTCTTTCTATCTTGAATCTGGGCCCCTCATTACCATAAAAAGATCAAAAGAAAAGAAAAAAAAAGTAAAAAAAAAAAATCGAAAAGTTTGATTTTTGGATTGGTGGTGGAAGAGAAAGCCTGCTGGCCGAGGAAAAATCTGGCCTTTGAGGAGGTTAAAGCGGATTCCAAAACCCAAATTTCTTATCTTGCTATCTCATCTCATTGTTTGTTTGCTTGGAAAACCCATTGGGAAACTTGGTTTGTCTTTCTTAGAACTTTGAGAAGAAACTCTTGAGTGACCATCCAAATACCGAGTGAAACACTTGAGTGGGGGAGATTAAACACCTGAGAATGTGAGGAATATATTTAACTGTGATAATCTTTAGTGTTTAAGCAATTTCAGGAACCATGGAGAGTGAAGATGAAAGAAACCGTCCCGGAAATTATGTAGCCGGCTTGTCCAACTTGCAAATGAGAGCTCTAAATGATTCTTTTACTAACCTTTTGAACGCAGGTTTAGAGCAGATCCATCAACGTCTTGATGAGATGCAGGTGCATCAAACCACTCAGTCCAGAACCGGAGCAAGAAGAGAACACCCAAGATGGACCAACCGATCCGATGATGATGACGAGGAGGAGTTCCTTGATGATCGTTCCATCAACCGACCTAGGAGAAGTCCACGACACCAAAACCATGAACGAGGTGATGTTAATCCTTTTGCTAGGAGAGATGAACAAGTTTATGATGGTTTAGATGGTTTGACACTTAAGATTCCAACCTTTGAAGGTAAAACCGATCCTGATGCATATTTAGAATGGGAAAGAAAAATTGAGCTCGTTTTTGATTGTCAAAATTTCTCTGAACTTAAAAAGGTTAGGTTGGCTGCAACTGAATTTACTGGCTATGCTATTAACTTGTATGATCAAGTGTTGACTCACAGGAGGAGAACAGGTGGACGACCTATAGCCTCATGGGATGAGCTCACTACCTTGATGAGAAAAAGATTTGTTCCAGAGCACTACCATCGTGACCTTCACCAAAGGCTTAGACGTTTGCTTCAAGGAACCAAATCAGTTGAGGGTTACTTCCAGGAGATGGAAACACTGATGATTAAAGACGATGTGGATGAGACTTTGGAGGCTACTATGGCGAGATTCGTTGCTGGACTCAACCGTGACATTCAAGGCCGAATGGAACTTCAAGAATACGAAAGTTTGGATCAGATGCTCCACAAAGCTATCTTGATTGAGCAGCAAATCAAGAGGAAGGGCCTTTCCAAGCCATCTTATGCACCAAAAGCATCACACAGATTTCATCAGAAGACTACAACACAACAATGGCGACCAAAAGGCATCTCACAGGTTGATGATAAACAACCATACATATATCCGAAAACTAATACTTCTGATGATGTTCTTCTGCGGGCTTCTAAGGTTACCAACATGAGTGCACAGGAGGTTGTGGTGCAAACTACTAAGCACAGTAGCAGCAAAAGACTAGCCAGTAAGGTGGTAACTCCCTCTCGCATAATGGAAATTGATGATAATGTAACCAAACGTCGAAAGAGTGTGGCTCATTTGATTGCTTCTCTCCTAGGGAGGTTGTAATGGAAAACGATCAAGTAATTGATGCACTAAGTGGAATGGATATTGGGGTGATGGATAAATCAATGGAAGCTGAAGATAAGAAGAGTGGAAATCAGATCGAGGAGGATGATGATCTTTTGGGACTGGAATTAATGGATATAGAGATGAAGGATCAGGAAGATGCGACATCAAAAAAGAAGGGAGGTGGAAGAGATTCAAGAGCAGGCCGGCCAAAAGGATCGTCAACGGTAAAGAGTGGTGCAAGTTCTCGACTTCTAATGGGCTTCAAGACGAAAAAAGCAGAGTTCCTTCGTCGGAGATTTCCAATAAGATGTGCCTCTCACTCCAAGACTTCAATGAGATTGGGCAATCATGGTCAGAGTGCTTCTGAGATTTCAAAAGGTTCCAGTAAGAGTCATGGCATGGAGGGGTCCAAAAACACCTCCAAGCATCATCTATGAGGACACTCAGTTGGAATTGTAGAGGGCTCGGGAATAACCTCACAGTTCGACGCCTTACAGAGATGTGTCAGAAGCAACGCCCACGACTTGTGTTCCTTTCTGAAACGAAGAACAAGAAGTTGTTGTTGCAAGACATTCAGGCCGACTTAGGATTTGATCATTTGTTTACCGTTGAGCCACTTGGCCTCAGAGGTGGTTTCGCTTTACTTTCTATGGATGAGTTTCAAACAAAAGTTCTATTTTCGAATAATAGAATGATTGATGTAGAGGCAATCACTGATGGAATAAAAGTATTCATGACGTTTGTTTATGTGGATCATGTATTAGAACGTAGAGATTAAGTATGGGAATGTCTTACGCGTTCCTCTACTACACGGAATGGACCATGATTTATGATAGTTAATTTTAATGAGATTACCGACCATTGTAAAAAAGAGGGAGAAAGAAGATGCACTGATAGCTCTTTCCTACCATTCAAACAAATGTTGAGTGTCAGTGGAATGCTTGAATTTTCATTTAATAGAAATATGTTGTCATGGGTTGGCAAAAGGGGAAGTTCAGGCACTATAAGATGTCGTTTGGATAGAGCAGTGGGAAATGAAGATTGACATGAAATGTTTCCACACACATCTGTTAAGTATTTGAAGCTATGGGGATCGGATCATCGTCCGGTCTTAGCTGTTATTCTTGTTAAACAGACCAGGAAAAAGACAAGTTTTAAATTCGATAAGAGATGGCTGGAGAAGGACGAGTTGAGACACATTATTCTCTCAGGATGGAAATCCCCAGATCTCCCACCAGGGGCAAGTATAATGGACCACATATCTAGCTGTAGACAAGCTCTAAGTCAGTGGTGGAGACAAAATAATTTGAATTCAGATCTACTCATGGAGGAATTAAAGGAAAAGGTATTGAAGTTTTATGCGGACGACGATGCCACAACGGAGGAAATTGCATCAGCTTTGAAAGAACTATCTGATGCTCTTAAGGCAGATGAATTGTTCTGGAAACAAAAGTACCGGATCTTTAGGTTGCAGGAAGGAGATAGGAATACTAAATATTATCACGCCCTAACCAAACAATGGAGAGCAAAAACAGGATTACGAAGCTCCAGGATGAGCAAGGGAATATGGTGGAAGATGAAGATGATATGGTTGCCATTGCTACTCAATATTTCCGCTAATTATTCGAGTCGTCCAATCCAGAGGAGATACAAGAAGTGTTATCTAAGTGGGAAGTCAAATTAGCACTGTTTGCGATGCATTCGGAGAAAGCTCCAAGGCCAGATGGAATGACCGTACCTTTTTAGCAGAAATTTTGGGACATAGTCAAGGAAGATTTAACTCGTATGGTTGATCAATTCCTTTTTGACGGAATAGATCCTCAAGGCTAAATGATACCAACATATATATGATTCCTAAAACAGACAAGCCGACAGAGATGGATTCGTTTAGATCTATCAGTTTGTGTAATGTCAGCTACAAAATAATCTATAAAGTCTTATGCCAGAGATTGAACATGGTTTTACTTGACATGATATCTGAAACACAATCTGCCTTCGTAGCGGGTCGTCACATAAAAGATATCTTCATGATCGCACAAGAGATGTTCCATATGCTCAGGATAAAGCCAAGTGGCAGAGACAAGAGAATGGCCATAAAGACAAATATGAGTAAATCTTATGACATAATGGAATGGTCTTTCATTGAAGCCATTATGAGGAAAATGGGTTTCTCTGATACTTCGATAGATTGGATTATGTGCTGCGTTACCTCAGTGAAGTACAAGGTACTGATGAACGGTCAACCACGGGGAAATATAACCCCTAAAAGAGGCCTACGTCAAGGAGATTCTCTATCTCTTTTCATATTTATTCTATGCACGAAACCGCTTGTTAGCCTTATTAATCATGCAGAGGAACATGGAAAGATAACAGGGAGGCGGGTTGCCTGCGCAAGTCCCTTGGTATCTCACCTGCTATGTGCAGATGATATTCTTTTCTTTTGTAAGGCGAAGCCCCAGGAATGTGAAGAAGTTATGAAAGTAATCAGAAAATATGGACAAGCATATGGCCAACGTATTGACTTCGATAAATCCTCTCTACTCTTCGGTAAGAGAGTACCTAAAGGTACCAGACAACAGTTTAAGGATACCCTTAAAATACAGAATGAGGGTGGAATGGATACATACTTAGGAATCCAGAAGATATAAGTGGGTTCAAGTGTAAACTGCTCGCTTTGCTCAAGGATAAACTCTGGAACAAAGTGAATGGATGGACATACATATGGTTATCAAAAGGAGGAAAGGAAGTTCTAATAAAATCTATTTTGTTAGCACTTCCAACATATGTCATGTCTACGCTTTTGCTCCCATTAGAAATTTGCAAACAACTAGCTAGTGCCATTACAACAATTCTGGTGGAGTTCGAACCCACCAAAACGAGGAATTCACTGGGTCAAATGGGAAAAGATGTGCATATTAAGAGAGGAGAGAGGAATTGGTTTCCGTATGATTTATGAATTCAACCTAGCGTTACTTGCTAAGCAATTATGGCGATTAGCCCAAAACCCAGACTCATTAGTGGCTCGCGTGATGAGGGGACGATATTATCGTCTAAGTGTGCCTTTGCATATTACCTCAATATCCAACTGATCATATGTGTGGAGAAGTCTTGCAGCGGCTAGAACGTTACTGCTACTAGGAATTAGGAGAAAGATACATTCTGGATATGAAGTTAATGCGTGGGAAGACCCATGGATCCTCATGAGACTGACGAGACCTGCTCGGGCTATTGCACCAGTAACGAACCCGAAACTGCGAGTCAGTGACCTAATTAACAAAGTTTCCAAGGAATGGAATGGGGACCCGCTGGGAATATATGTCCATACTGAAGATATACCTATAATCAGAAGTCTGGCCGTAAGCCAGCCTCACAAGAGTGACTCATTCTGCTGGAGCTATACAAAGCATGGACAATGCACGATTACTTGCTACTCGGCTTGTACTCGCTACTTGATTCGTACTTGGCTCTTAAAGTCGAGTACTTGTTTTGTGCAAGTCGAGTATCAAGTCGTTTATTTCAATTACTTGCAAGTACAAGACAAGTATCAAGTACTAAAACAAAAACAACTACTTGGCGTTGTTGGCTTGTTACTCGTGACTTATTACCTGATTTACTATCCGTTTTTACTTGTGGACAAAAATATCTCTAAATTAGAATCAAATTATTTGTTTATACGAGAAATAGATTAAAATAATATATTATAAAATTATTTTATAGTTTTTATTTTATTTTATATATATCATATATTAGACTTAAAACATATGAAAAGTAAAGAAATATTTTCTATTTTAGCTTAGAATTATAACTCACTAAATTTCTTAAACTCATATGCACGGTTTAAGTAGATAAAATATTAAATAACTTATTGATAATTTATAAACTAATTTAGAAATAGCAAATAGTAAAACATGATAAGTACTTGCAAGTATTTGCAAGTATATTAAATTTTAGCAAGTACTTGAAAGTGCAAGTACTCGTTTTTAGTAAACCAAGTACAAGTCTAAAATTTCATTACTCGAACAAGTCAAGCCAAGTACCAAGTACGCCAAAAATGGCAAGTACTTGGCTTGTGCCCACACCTAGACAATACATAGTTAAATCTGGATATTGGGTACCACGCAACATTCTCAACGCTGAGGTGGAAGTTGAAGTTAAGGAACCTAGTATCACAAAGCTTCAGGAACTTTCCTGGATAATAAAGGCTCATCCCCAAGATGTTCCATTTTATATGGCAACTGATAAAAGGAGAGGTAGCGGTGACAAGGAACCTAACACGTCATCGTATGCGATGTGACAATTATTGCACTCACTGCGGAGAACCAGAGCAATCTGTTACTCAGGCAATCTTCGAATGTCCTCCAGCATTGCAAGTCTGGTCTCTATCAGCAACTCCATCGGCACCAAATATCTTCCCATTACCGAGCGTCTACGCGAATATGGACTACTTGTTTTGGAGGAAAAGCAACACTGCGCATCCAGATATGGATAGGGACCCCTATCCATGGTTAATATGGTATATATGGAAAGTAAGGAACGACAAGCTTTTCTGGGGGTTTAATAAAGACCCATTGGAGCTCGTGAGATATGCAGAAAGTGAATGTAAGGCTTGGTTCAATGCAGAAGAGATAGTGACTGCCCCTATCCTAGATCATCCTATATAGAAAACGCAAGTCTTAAACTTGAATAACATATGTCTGGTGGATGGTTCATGGACCTCTATCTCATTGTTCAATGAGTGTGGTTGGGTATGGAAGGACGTCCAGGAGAACATTAAGCTACTCAGTACAAGGAACCTACCACGAAGAGAGTCAGCTCTACACTTAGAACTAGTGGCACTTAGGTGGGCGATGGAATGCATGCTCCAACACTCGACTTGTCAAAACTTGAAATGGACTGCAAGATCTGATTTCGATGATGAAAAAACCAACAGACTGGCCAACTTATGCTATTGAATTGGAAATGCCCATGACGCTGAAGATATGTTTTTCGAATTTCACGCTCTTACATGTTTCCCGTGCGCATAATGATATTGCAGAATCTTTAGACAAGAGTTCTAGAAGCTTCTATCGTTTTCTCTGTTATTTTGGTTGTTCTATTCTGGTCTGGTTACCAAAACGAATTCAAGTTTGAGTAATAAAATAATCGTTTGTAATAAGACTGATAACATTACAACAACGATAAAATAATAATTTTTATTTTTAGTTTAAAATGGCCATTTTAAATTCTTAATTGCATGGTTGCCAAAAAAAAATTCTTAATTTCACTATACGGTTTCAGCCGCTAATCCAGTGAACCCAACCTGGAAGTTTCACTTATAGAAAGGTGTCAATTAGATACCCTTTTCAGCGAACGTGATTTGAATTCTATTCATTGATTGGGTCTCAGTTAAATGCAGATTGATGATTACATTGTTTAGTCCGAAACTCTCTCTTTATTCCTCCGCCGTTCTGGGTTTCATCACAAGAACCGAAACCTTTCTGGGTTTGCTTTTGATCTTCGATTTAACACACAAAGGTTTGTTATTTCATTATTTTCGATTCATTGCTTAGAAACCATCGTAGGAATTAGACATGGAACAAAAAGACATAATCTAAAGGTTCGATGTGACTCAATCACATTAGAAAAAAAGTTTAAAACTTTGTTTTTTCTTTTTGCCGTTTTTCATTTGTGGAGTTTTCTCAATAGGCGGATACTTAAAGCAAAGTTGGCTGCTGCTTTATAAATCATTTTTTATTATTGACTCCACTACCCATCTATTTTTATTTATTATACTAGGATGTGGACCCCTGCAAAATCACACGGAAAAGTTAATATAAAATTTTTAATATTAATTTTAAATAATTATATATTAAATATTTTTAAAATGAAGATTAATAACGAGTTTCTAAATATATATAACTAATATAATTATTTTTTTCTGTCAACCAACTTCCATTATATGAAAAAGAGGAAGCCTAACAGGGCAGATACAGGAAAAGTAGACAAGCCCAAAATACCCATCGTTTACAACCTCATCAATATTAGCCCGTTCCCTAAACCCAATATATTGGTGAGAAAAAAAAACAAGTTCCACGTTATCGAACACATGTCTTTAAGTGTTGAAACACATCACCACGCGTCAATATGGGATATGAGAACCTTTTTGACGCAGACAAAACCGGCAAACCACGATCTGCTCTAGCTCCGTCGCTGAACTTGTCCAACTTCGCCTGAGAAATCTTTTTGCAGATGATAACCGGTAGAAATCATGTGAAACATTGAAGAATCACATTCGGAGAAAAACAGGAAACTGATAAGTTCCATCAGCTTGATACAGTCCTCCGATGAGAAGCTCCACCTATAGCCTAAACAAGACCTGTTGGATAAGCTTCAAAGAGATTATTTAGAAAGCAAGTTATTCATAAAGGAAACTTGAATAACTAATTATATTATGTTTAGGATAAAGATAAGAATTCCTAGATCATTATGTATTAAGTTAAAGTTAAGGTGTCTAATACCTTTATACAAAGAGATCTAAGTGTAAGACGATCTCATAAGAAAAGAGAGAAGAAAGTTAAGAAAGATTAATAAGACAAAGAAAGAATTCTTGCTATACATTGCTTTACACACGATTTTGGTTACATCACACAACGATCCTTTGAAGACTTTATTTGGTATCAGAGCCTCCAGGTTTCTTTTGAGATCGTGTGATACAAAGTTATGGATGAAGCAAAGCCAACGATGAAGAAGAATACGGTATCCTCCACAATCGTTTGTCCTACGTTAAACACTTCAAACTATGCAGTATGGTCTATGCGGATGAAAGCTCTGTTAAGGGTTCATGGAGCTTGGGAATTGATTCCAGGATCAAAAGAACAAAAGAATGACGACATGGGAACTGTTCTTTTGTTCCAATCAATTCCTGAGAACCTGATCCTGCAAATAGGTGATCTAGAGTATCCTAAAGAGATGTGGGAATCTTTGAAGTCGATGAACCTTGGTGCTGACCGTGTTAAAGAAGCTCGACTACAGACACTGATGATTGAGCGATCGGATAAGAATGAAAGAAACTGAATCTGTAGACTCATTCTCCGGAAAGCTTTCAGAGTTTGCAGCAAAAGCAGCCGCGTTAGGTCACACAATGGAAGAACCGAACCTTGTAAAGAAGTTTCGCTTGTGTTTACCAAACAACAAATTCATTCACATCACAGCAACTCTGGAACAAGTACTTGATCTCAATGAAACAAGGTATGAAGATATTGTAGGTCGAATCAAGGCTTTCGAGGAACGCTTGCGAGGACAAGAGAGTAATGAACAAGTTGGTAACCTCCTCTACGCTAATTCTGAGAAAAGTAATGACAGCAACAGAGGAAGAGGCAGAGGATGGGTTCGTGGTCGTGGAAACAGAGGGAGAGGACGAAGAAGAAGCACCACACATGAGAGAAACAAAAAGAAGAAGGATTAGTCTCAGATTGTACCCTCAACTGTCAAAAGAAAGGGCACTTTGCCTCTGTATGTCCTGAAAAGAAAGATGATCATGAGCTGAATAAAATAGAGACTGCAGACATTTCTCTTTATCTCTATGAGACCATATTTTTAAATGAAGAAAAGGTGCTACCTAAGACACTAGAGCCGAGTAAGAAAGAAGAAGGAATGTGGTATCTAGATAATGGTGCATCAAATCATATGACCGAAGAGAGATCTTACTTCTCTGAGCTCATTGAAAACATAAACGAAAAAATTAAGTTTGGAGATGGTTCGTGTGTTAAGATAAATGGCAAAGGTTCGATCTTATTTGAAGGAAGAACTGGCGAATATAAGCTACTTATGGATATCTATTACATTCCCGAGCTAAGGAGCAATATACTAAGTTTAGGTCAAGCTACTGAGCAAGGCTTTGATGTAAGAATGAAAGAGAACTACCTGAAATTGAGAGATCCGAATGGAAGGTTACTGATAAAAATTTTGCGAGCTGCAAATAGACTTTACAAAATTCCACTTGTAATCGGACACCCTGCAAGTCTACTCTCGAAGATCAAAGAAGAACCATGGAGATGGCATGCAAGACTTGGACATATCAGTTTCAAAACAATCAGAACAATGGCAGCACAAAAGATGGTTAAGGGTTTACCACATATTCAAAAAGTTAAGCAAATCTATGACTCATGCTTGGTTGGCAAGAAAACGAGAAACACTTTCCCATCAGCAAGTCCGTTTAGAGCAAAGCGGTCGTTGGAGTTGTTACATGCTGATATTTGTGGGCCTATAACGCCTTCGACACCATCACATAACAGATATGTTTTTGTGATAATAGACGACCACACAAGGTAACAACAAGGCGTTCAACCCGTCAAGTTCACAAGCCGAGCTATCTTGAAGATTACATTCTTTTATCCAAGGTTGAATGCGAGTTATTACTGCTCTCTATCAATGATGAATCAGTGAACTCTATGGAAGCTAAAGGTATCAAGCGATGGGTGAAAGCTTGAGAGTCTGAAATTGATTCCATCAATAAAAACAACACTTGGGAACTTGTTGAAAAGCCTACAGGAGCTAAAGCCATAGGTCTCAAGTGGGTTTTTAAAATAAAAAGGAATGAAGATGGATCAATTAACAAGTTTAAGGCAAGACTTGTGGCAAAAGGATACGTTCAAGAGCATGGAATTGACTATGATGAAGTTTTTGCACCAGTAGCTAGATTGGAGACTATAAGACTTCTAATTGGTTTAGCTGCAACAAATGGATGAGAAATACATCACCTAGACATCAAGACAGCTTTCTTGCATGGAGAGATTAATGAAGAATTCTATGTTTCTCAGCCTGAAAGGGTTTGAAAAAGAGGGAGAAGAACATAAGGTTTTCAAACTTTCAAAAGCTTTGTATGGCTTAAAGCAAGCTCCAAGAGCCTGGAATACAAAGCTTGATCAGATTCTTAAGAAGTTGAAGTTTAAGAAGTGCACAAAAGAGAGTTCAGTGTATTGCAAGGAAGAAGGTAATGAACTACTCATTGTAGCAATTTATGTTGATGATCTCTTCATACCGGAAACGTGGACACTGCAATAAAGAAGTTTAATACTGCAATGGCACAACAGTTTGAGATGTCTGACTTAGGTCTATTGACCTACTATCTCGGTTTGGAAGTACATCAAGGGGCACACAGCATCGATGAAGAAAGAAGCATATGCACTTCGCATATTGAAAGAAGCTAACATGGATGATTGTAATGCAACATATGTGCCGATGGAATTTGGTCGACAGCTTTCTAAGGCTCATGATGAAGCTGAAATCGATGCAACATTGTATAGAAGAAGAATCGGATGTCTTTGATATCTGATGCACTCAAAACCAGACATGGTGTTCTCAGTAGGTGTTCTTAGTAGGTATATGAAAGCTACAAGAAAGTCACATGGAGATGCATTGAAGCAAGTGCTAAGGTACTTAAGAGGCACTTGTGGCATTGGCTTAGTATTCAAACATGGTGGATCTCAGAAACTCATTGAATACAGTGATAGTAGTCACAACACCGATCCAGATGATGGAAGAAGTACAGCTGGACATCTATTTTGCCTCAGTGACACGACAATCACTTGGTGTTCACAAAAGCAAGACACGGTGGCTTTATCCTCTTGTGAAGCTGAATTCATGGCAGCAACAGAAGCTGCTAAGCAAGCTATTTGGCTGCAAGATCTATTGAGTGAGATCACGGGAAAGGAAGCAAACAAGACACTGATCCGTGTTGATAATAAATCGGCCATAGCCCTAGCTAAGAACCCAATTTTTCATCATCGAAGCAAGCACATTGAAAAACGTTTTCATTTCATCAGAGAGTGTATTGAAGGAAACAAGATTGATGTGGAACACATACCTGGAACTGAGCAGAAAGCAGACATTCTAACTAAAGTCTTAGCCAAGAACAAGTTCAAGGAAATGAGAGACTTGATTCAAGCTCAAAAAAATTGGTTTGAAGCTTAAGAGGGAGAATGTTGGATAAGTTTCAAAGAGATTACTTAGAAAGCAAGTTATTCATAAAGGAAACTTGAATAACTAATTATATTATGTTTAGGATAAAGATAAGAATTCCTAGATCATTATGTATTAGGTTAAAGTTAAGATGTCTAATACCTCTATATAAAGAGATATAAGTGTAAGATGATTTCATAAGAAAAGAGAGAAGAAAGTTAAGAAAGATTAATAAGACAAAGACAGAATTCTTGTTATACATTGCTTTACACAAGATTTTGGTTACATCACACAACGATCCTTTGAAGACTTTAAGGCCGATCCCTAAACTTTGAGGGTCATCATGGTGAAGAAATTACTCCCACAATCAAGAAGAAGGTTCAAGGAGGTGATGAACTTCGAAGAACACTGAATTGCATACGGTATCTTAATTTAAATCTGCAAAAAGGAAGAGTAAAAACTAAAGAAAAACATACATATCTGAACCTTAGCCAACCAAAGCTAAGTCCATAACTTTATTAATCTGAAAATGAGTACGGGAAGGATCCGACTCTTTCAGAAACAAACCAAAAGTCTAAATAACAAAACAAAGCGATTGAGAAAAGAAGATGAGTAAAGGAGTAAAGGAAACTCAATCGCTATTATAATACAACAAAATACAGATTCATCCCCATCCCTCTGAAAGATTGAGAATTGTTAAGAGGGAAGTGAGGAGAGGAAATCTCTCTCTATGAGAGAAGAGAGAGAACGAGAGAGTTTCATGCCAGCTTTATTGCAAATTTTTATAACTAATATAGTTAACAATAGAAACATTAAAGATAAAATAAGATAATTAAAATTTATTATAAATATTATTAAAAACTGATCAATATTAAATTTTTAATTATCTATTAAATGTTTAAAACAAAAACGTTTATATATTTATTAACATATACAATTTTTCTATCATGAAATTGTTTAGTGAAAAGATACAATGTTAATTTTCGTATAAGATAGTATAACTCTTTAAAGAGTGAACATGTTTTATGCTTAATTGGTCAGATATATAAAAGATTTTTATTATGAAATGGTTCAATGGTTAAGTTTCTTGAAATATACAACTTTTGGTTATGAAAAATATTCATTAAAAAGTAAAATGGCTAAGTTTTAGAAAATATGCAACTCTTTGAATAATCAACGTGTTCCTTGTTTAAGTGAAACTATGATGTTGTATTCGAGTTCATAAATGAAACTGTAATCGTTAAATTAGAGATTAGGAACAAACTCAACCGTTGAATATTATTTTTCTCCTAAATAAAATTGATGACGTCATCGGTTAAAGAAAATATACACTTTAAGATTATAAGAAAATGACACATCCTTTGTTAAAACAGTTTAATAATGTCAGTTTCAAATGAAAGAAGATCTTGTACATTAAATTACAAAACTGTGATAAACTGAAATGTTATATTGATTTTTCCGATAAAAATGATGATGTTGGTGGAAAACAAAAAAAAGAATTTTGTTATTAGATTGTTGCTTAGTTGGGTTGTAATCCGGAGATGTATGAATTACAAACTTGGATAATGATTTAATCACACGCGATGTCACTTTCCTTAAAGAGTATTTCAACTTTATTCCATGTCATGGATAATACGGAATCTTTTTTATGATAAGAAAATTAAAGTCTCACTCGTGTTCTAGGCTAAGATAGAAGAGAGACAAAAGGAGTTTTAGTGTTTATATTTGTTTCTTCAAAGAACTTAGATGATCTTTGAACAATGAATCTCTCTTTCTCTAACTAAATATTGGTTTCTCTTTTTTATCCATTTGTCAATTCATACAACTCCTTATATAGAGTGTTAAGAGTTACAACCAACAATTGTAATGGTTAGGTTAGCACAGAGTTTTAGCCGTTAACACTAATAGTTGCAAAAGTTAGTCAAGATTTGTAATCATTAAAATCAATAGTTGCAATGGTTAGTCAAGAGTTGCAATCATTAACACCAAATGTTGTAATAACCAAAGGTTGCAATGTTTCGTTACATTCACACTTTTTTAGTGATGATTACGTTCATGCATTTTTGGTGACAATACATTTGCACCCTTTCGGCGACGCGACATTCACACCCTTTCAGTGATGTCATATTCGCACCCCTTCAACACAATCCGTTCGCACCTCTTCGATCACCACACGTTCGCACCTCTTTGGTCACGACATGTTCGCACCTCTTCGACCACAAAAGGTTCGCACCTCTTCGGTCACGATTCATTCACACCCTTTTAGTTACAACCCGTTTACACATTTTCGGCCCCAATTCATTCGCACCTTTCGGTCACAATACGTTCGCACACTTTTGTTCATGCCCCGTTCGCACCCTTTCGGTCACGACACGTTCGCACCCCTTTGGTCACAACATGTTCACACCCCTTTGGTCAAGATCCGTTTGCACCTATTCGGTCACGACACTGTCACACACATTCGATCATAACTTTCGTTCATGACCCGTTCTTACCCTTTCGGTCATGACACATTCACACCCATTTAGTCACGATATGTTGGACCCTTTTGGTCACGAACTATTTACACCATTTAAGTACTAATCTTTTTTTTACAGTTTATTATAAAAATTTCTTGATCAAAGGTTTGTTCTTTTTGTTTTGTTTTCAGATTCATCCCACTTTACAAAATGAGTGAAACAATTACCACATTTGATATTACTTATGGCCTTGAAACCGATGACAATGGTGGTCTGATAATCGTACAATCCAAGATTTTCAAAAAATTTCTGTACGACACCCTCAATGAACTCATTTCAATTTAGTCTGAGCGATTTTTTATATGAAGATGCTTCTGATGATAAAGCATATTTTCATATGTCATTGCTAAATGAGGGTTTTCAAATAATTGATGCCAGTAGGATGTTAAGCAGTCTTATTACAATAAGCGAAGAAATAATTTCCTTTCCAGATTACTCAATCATGAAAAATGTTACATTGTATTTATCTCTTCATATCTGTGAAGTGAGGTCTACTCTGACTGAAGAACAAGCTATTCAAGAGTCTTATGATATTGCTCATACCATTCAAAGACCTGCTTCTGAAGATTCAATTTATTCACTGCAGAAAGAAATGTTTGTTGGAGAAGGGACAGGGGAAGACATGGCCGATATCACATGTATGATTTGTTTGGAATCATATATAAAATACCAAAGTCTTTTATGTATGCCATGTGGTCATAAGTTTTGTGAAAAGTGTTTGATTAGTTGGCTACAAATAAACAGTCTTTGTCCTTTGTGTCATTATTGTTTAACATAAACAGGTTACTATTTTATTATAATTGATTGTAATGTTATTTATAAAGTACAACAAACATGTATTTACTTGTTCTATTTAATATTGATGTATATTTATTTTTTCAGACAGAATTCATGGACAATGTTTTACCCAAATCATCCGTTTTTTCTCAGCCATAACATAGTTTCTAAAACATAGGTAATTTGTACTATTGTAAACAAATGTGAGTCATTGATGCCTGTAAATGAGTACAATTCGCTAATGCTTATATTAGTTTTATAGTTTTCTTTAATAGTTACAAACACCAGTTTTTTAATAACTGTCTAAGTAAAAGAATTACTTACAAAATATGAATGTGGCTATGGTATGATTTATATTAATTAATTAAAATATAAAAGTGGTAACGTCAAAATAGGAACCCGTCTTTGTCCACTAAACCAATCTATGTCATTAAAAACTTCTCCACAACTGTTATATCAAGAAATCTTGATCACTTCGAACAAAGGAAAACGTTTCCGTCAGTGGTTTCTTGTATCAAATGGCAAGCATACTTTATTCAGAGAAAAATCTTAAGAAGAAATCATGTGTACATGAAGGAGTTTTGTCAGCTTCTACCCCTGCATCTTCAAGGTAATAGTGTTTCTCTTATATTATGGAAATTTTCTTACATCAACATTTTCCATAAGAAAAAAACTAATTAAAAAGTACTTAAGAGGCACTTGTGGCATTGGTTTAGTATTCAAACACGGTGGATCTCAGAAACTCATTGGATACCGTGATAGTAGTCACAACACCGATCCATATGATGGAAGAAGTACAACTGGACATCTATTTTGCCTCGGTGACACGCCAATCACTTGGTGTTCACAAAAGCAAGACACGGTGGCTTTATCCTCTTGTGAAGCTGAATTCATGGCAGCAACAGAAGCTGCTAAGAAAGCTATTTGGCTGCAAGATCTATTGAGTGAGATCACAGGAAAGGAAGCAAAGAAGACACTGATCCGTGTTGATAATAAATCGGCCATAGCCCTAGCTAAGAACCTAGTTTTTCATCATCGAAGCAAGCACATTGAAAAACGTTTTCATTTCATCAGAGAGTGTATTGAAGGAAACAAGATTGATGTTGAACAAGTACCTGGAACGGAGCAGAAAGCGAACATTCTAACTAAAGCCTTAGCCAAGAACAAGTTCAAGGAAATGAGAGACTTGATTCAAGCTCAAGAAATTGGTTTGAAGCTTAAGAGGGAGAATATTGGATAAGTTTCAAAGAGATTACTTAGAATGCAAGTTATTCATAAAGGAAACTTGAATAACTAATTATATTATGTTTAGGATAAAGATAAGGATTCCTAGATCATTATGTATTAGGTTAAAGTTAAGATGTCTAATACCTCTATATAAAGAAATATAAGTGTAAGATGATCTCATAAGAAAAGAGAGAAGAAAGTTAAGAAAGATTAATAAGACAAAGAAAGAATTCTTGTTATACATTGCTTTACACACGATTTTGGTTACATCACACAACGATCCTTTGAAGACTTTAAGGCCGATCCCTAAACTTTGAGGGTCATCACGGTGAAGAAATTACTCCCACAATCAAGAAGAAGGTTCAAGGAGGTGATGAACTTCGAAGAACACTGAATTGCATACGGGATCTTAATTTAAATCTGCAGAAAGGAAGAGTAAAAACTAAAGAAAAACATACATATCTGAACCTTAGCCACACAAATCTAAGTCCATAACTTTATTAATCTGAAAACGAGTACGGGAAGGATCCGACTCTTTCAGAAACAAACCAAAAGTATAAATAACAAAACAAAGCGATTGAGAAAAGAAGATGAGTAAAGGAGTAAAGGAAACTCAATCGCTATTATAATACAACAAAATACAGATTCATCCCCATCCCTCTGAAAGATTGAGAATTGTTAAGAGGGAAGTGAGGAGAGTAAATCTCTCTATCTCTCTCTATGAGAGAAGAGAGAGAACGAGAGATTTTTCATGCCAGTTTTATTGCAAATTTTTATAACTAATATAGTTAACAATAGAAATATTAAAGATAAAATAAGATAATTAAAATTTATTATAAATATTATTAAAAAACTGATCAATATTAAATTTTTAATTATCTACTAAATGTTTAAAACAAAAACGTTTATATATTTATTAACATATACAATTTTTCTATCATGAAATTGTTTAGTGAAAAGATACAATGTTAATTTTCATATAAGATAGTATAACTCTTTAAAGAGTGAACATGTTTTATGCTTAATTGGTCAGATATATAAAAGATTTTTATTATGAAATAGTTCAATGGTTAAGTTTCTTGAAATATACAACTTTTGGTTATGAAAAATATTCATTAAAAAGTAAAATGGCTAAGTTTTAGAAAATATGCAACTCTTTGAATAATCAGCGTGTTCCTTGTTTAAGTGAAACTATGATGTTGTATTCGAGTTCATAAATGAAACTGTAGTCGTTAAATTAGAGAATAGGAACAAACTCAACCGTTGAATATTATTTTTCTCCTAAATAAATTGATGACGTCATCAGTTAAAGAAAATATACACTTTAAGATTATAAGAAAAATGACACATCCTTTGTTAAAAGAGTTTAATAATGTCAGTTACAAATGAAAGAAGATCTTGTACATTAAATTAAAAAACTGTGATAAACTAAAATGTTATATTGATTTTTCCGATAAAAATGATGATGTTGGTGGAAAACAAAATTAGTTTGTTATTAGATTGCTGCTTAGTTGGGTTGTAATCCGAAGATGTATGAATTACAAACTTGGATAATGATTTAATCACACGCGATGTCACTTTCCTTAAAGAGTATTTCAACTTTATTCCATGTCTTGGATAATACGGAATCCCTTTTTATGATAAGACAATTAAAGCTTCACTCTTGTTCTAGGCTAAGATAGAAGAGAGACAAAAGGAGCTTTAGTGTTTATATTTGTTTCTTCAAAGAACTTAGATAATCTTTGAACAATGAATCTCTCTGTCTCTCTCTAACTAAATATTGGTTTCTCTTTTTTTATCCATTTGTCAATTCATACAACTCCTTATATAGAGTGTTAAGAGTTACAACCAACAATTGTAATGGTTAGATTAGCAAAGAGTTTTAGCCATTAACACTAATAGTTGTAAAAGTTAGTCAAGAGTTGTAATTATTAAAATCAATAGTTGCAATGGTTAGTCAAGAGTTGCAATCATTAACACCAAATGTTGTAATCACCAAAGGTTACAATGTTTTGTTACATTCACACCCTTTTAGTGATGATTACGTTCACGCATTTTTGGTGATAGTACATTTGCACTCTTTCGGCGATTCGACATTCACACCCTTTCGGTGATGACATATTCACACCTCTTCGACACAATCCGTTCGCACCTCTTCGATCACCACACGTTCGCACCTCTTCGATCACCACACGTTCGCACCTCTTCGTTCACCACACGTTCGCACCTCTTCGATCACCACACGTAAGCACCTCTTTGGTCACGACACGTTCGCACCTCTTCGACCACAAAAGGTTCGCACCTCTTCGGTCACGATTCATTCACACCCTTTTAGTTATAACCCGTTTACACATTTTCGGACCCAACTCATTCGCACCCTTTCGGTCACAATACGTTCGCACACTTCTGTTCATGCCCCGTTCGCACCCTTTCGGTCACGACACGTTCGCACCCGTTTGGTCACAACATGTTCACACCCCTTTGGTCAAGACCCGCTTGCACCTATTCAGTCACAACACTGTCACACACATTCGATCACAACTTTCGTTCATGACCCGTTCTTACCCTTTCGGTCATGACACATTCACACCCATTTAGTCAAGATATGTTGCACCCTTTTGGTCACAAACCATTTGCACCATTTTTGTTACAACCTGTTTGCACATTTTGGGTCACGACCCATTCGCACCCTTTCGGTCATGATCCGTTTGCACCCGTTCAGTCAAAACTCACCCATTCGGTCACAATCCATTCACACCCTTTCGATCATGACCCGTTTGTAAACTTTCGATCATGACACATTCGCACCCGTTTGGTCACAACTCATTCACAGCCTTTTAGTTACAACCCGTTTGCACATTTTTCGTCACAATCCATTTGCACCCTTTTGGTCACGACCCATTTGCACCCTCTTGGTCTCGACACGTTTTCACCCTCTTGGTCTCGACACGTTTTCACCCTTTCGGTCGCAACATGTTTGTACCTCTTTTGTCACAACCCGTTCGCACATCTTATGTCACAACACTTTCACGCACATTCGGTCACAACTCATTCATGCCCTTTCGGTCACGATCCGTACATACCTTTTAAGTTATTACACATTCACACCCATTCGATCACGACATGTTTGCACCATTTCGTTCACGATCCATTCACACCTTTTAGTTACAACATGTTTGAACATTTTCAGTCACGACTCGTTTACAACCTTTCAGGCGCGACTCATTCCCACCCTTTCGGTTACGACATTTCACACCCTTTCGGTTACGAAATTTCACACCCATTTGGTCATAACTCATTCACACCCTTTCGGTCATGAAAGTTCATACCATTTCGGTCACGACACATTTTCACTCATTCGGTCACAACACAATTGCACCATTTCAGTCACGACTCATTCATATCCTTTCGATCACGACACGTTCACACCCCTTGGATTATGACGCGTCCGCACTCTTCAATCACGACCCGTTTGCACCCTTTTGGTCACGACACGTTTGTACCCTTTCTGTCACGATACATTCGCACTCTTTTGGTTACGATACATTCACACCCCTTTGGTCACAACCCCATTTACACTTCATCAGTCACAACACTTTCACACACATTAGGTCACAACCCATTTACACCCTTTCAGTCATGACTTGTTCACACCCTTTTGGTCACGACACATTCACACCTATTTGGTCAAGATACATTTGCACCCTTTCGGTCACGACCCATTTGTACCCTTTTGGTCACAACCCATTCTCACCCTTTTGGTCACGACCCGTTCTCACCCTTTTAGTCACGCCACGTATGCACATTTTTGATCACAATCCATTTACAACCTTTCGGGCACGACTCAATGATACCCTTTCGGTCACTACACTTTCACACCCATTTAGTCACAACCCATTCACACCCTTCTGGTCACGATCCGTTCGTACGCTTTCGGTCACGACGCATTCACACTCATTCGGTCACATCACGTTCGCACCCTTTCGGTCACGACCCGTTCTCACCCTTTTGGTCATGACCCATTCTCACCCTTTTGGTCACGACCCGTTCGCACATTTTCGGCCACGACCCATTCGCAACATTTCGGTCATGACACATTCGCACATTTTCGGCCACGACACATTCACACTCATTCAGCCACAAATCAGTCACATCTTTTCGATCACGACTCGTTCGTACCCATTCGGTCACAACACGTTAGCACCCCTTGGATCACGACATGTTCTTACCTCTGGATCACGACATGTTCATACCCTTTGGGTTACGACACGTTCGTACCTCTCAGATCACGACATATTCACACCTATTTGTTGACGACATGTTCGCCTAACATGATATATTTCTGAATTAAAGAGATATTTTTGTTAACCAAAAAAGATACAGTGATTAATTTTCTTAAAAAGATACAACTTTTTAATGAGTAAACATGTCTTATGAGGTTTTTATTATGAAAGGGTTCAATGGTTAAGTTTTTTTAAATATACATCTTTAGGTTCTGAAAAATATACAATGAAAGGGTTCAATGATTAAGTTTTATAAAAGACTCAACTATTTAAGGAATGAACGCGTCTTTTGTTTAAGTGAAACTATGATGTATATGATGCCATACTCAAGTTCCTAAATGAAATTGAAACTGTTATATTAGAGATTAAGAACAAACACGACCGTTAGATTAAAAAATGATGTCAGCAGATAACATAAACTATGTTTGATATATAACAAAAAAAATTATTATGAAAAGGTATGTGATGACTCTAAAAGGCTGTGTGTTGTTTAAAAGAAAACTATTCTGTGAAAATGTACGTTTGTTACTCTTAATAGGATGTGTCCTTTGAAACGGAAACTATTCATGGAAGAGTTGTCAAACTATTTTTTTGATGACATAAGCAAGAGAACTTTATATCTGTTAGATCATAAAAACGAAAAAATCTAACCGTTCGATGTAAAAAAAATTTCCTATAAAAAAATGATGATGTCATCCGTAAACAAAAAGAGGTTTGCTATTATATATAGATTATTATGTGTAGTAGGCCTTCATACTCAGCTCGTGTCTTCTGATCTATTTTAATCTATTTCCAGAGATTTAAATTCTGTATAAGATCTCAAGGTAGGAAGACCATCAGCTTTTGTATTCAATATTAATGAGTATATATAGGCTGGTTTAGAATGGTTTAATTATATGATTTTACATTTGGTTAAGGAAATTGTATATAAACCTTTTGTAAAGTACTTTACACGAATAATGAGAAAATGAATCTTATTCTAAACTGATTATGCTTCTCTAATATGGTATTAGAGCAATTCTTACGCTTTGTCCATTGATTCTTCTTCTTGTTTCTCGATTTCTCTGTGTGTCTTGCTCAATTTCTTCTCGCAATCGCTAATCGATCGGTTGATTTTCGTTTTATCGAGCTCAAACGGATCAAAATGGTGAAACGAGGGGCAAAACCTAGGAATCAGACCTCCATTGAAGACGATCAAGGATCTGAAGCTCATACAAGGTCAATGACGCCGATTCGTGATGAACCTGAGGTTTTCTCTGCCAAACAGCAACAACCTCGAACCTCGGCGAATCGCGATGGATTTGGACGATCTCCAGTGAAGCTGGATGCGTACGATAGTACTCACAGTCCTTTCTTCCTTCATCCAGCTGATCATCCAGGTCTATCTATCGTTTCTCACACTCTTGATGGAACAAAGTACAATAGCTGGTCCATTTCCATGAGAATTAGTCTTGATGCGAAGAACAAGATAGGTTTCGTTGATGGATCTTTCTAGACCTGCTATTGATGATAGATCTTTTAAGATTTGGAGTAGATGTAACATCATGGTGAAATATTGGCTTCTGAATGTTGTGAATAAAGAGATATACGATAGTATTCTCTACTACAAAGATGCAGCTGAAATGTGGAACGATTGGTTTAGACGTTCCAAGGTTAACAATCTACCACGAAGGTATCAGCATGAACAAGCTGTCATGACTCTCAAGCAAGGAAATCTGGATCTTTCTACATACTTCACTAAGAAGAAGACGTTGTGGGAGCAGTTAGCTAATACCAAGTCCTCTACAGTGAAGAAATGTGATTGTTATCATGTGAGAGAGTTGCTTGAAGAGGCTGAGACAAGTCGAATCATTCAGTTTCTTATGGGATTGAATGATACATTTAACAACATTCGTGGACAGATCTTGAACATGAAACCTCGTCCATAGTTGAATGACATTTACAACATGTTAGACCAAGATGAAAGCCAACGTATGATTGGAAACAACACTAAAGGCATTCAAAATCCTTCAGCCTTTCAAGTTCAATTTGTTGCTACGGAGAGTAATCAGATACTATTGGCATAAGGAAGTTATCAGAAGCCTAAGTGTTCTCATTGCCATCGTATTGGGCATATTGTTGATAAATGCTACAAGGTCCATGGTTATCCACTAGGACATCCTATGAGAGGCAAGCAAAAAAAGCCGGTGGGGGTGCTAATACAAATCTTGCAACTCTTGGTGCTCAAGATTCTAATGTGAAGGAAAATGAAATGTCTAAAGATCAGATCCAACACATGATATCATATTTGAGCAGTAAAATCCAAGCTCCTGAAGTGCACAGTGTCAATCTCCAAGCTCCTTGTCATGTATCCGGAAAGAATGTTGCTTTGACTTCAACTTTCGTGCCATCTATCTCACAGATAACTGGTACATTTCTCTCTTTTCGTTATTCCTTCAATGACATGATACTTTCATCTATCTCTAATGACTCCAGTGTGTCTCTTAGAGCTTGGGTAATAGATTCGGGAGCTAGTCACCATGTTACTCATGATAGGTCTAGGTTTTTAGAGTATCAACCTTTAAGCAATACCTATGTTACTCTACCTAATGGTATCATTGTTAAGATAGAAGGAACTAGTTTCATTAATCTCACTGATGCTATCTCTCTTCACAATGCTCTCTATATACCTGAATTCAAGTTCAATCTATTGTGTTAGTGTCTTAACTAAAACCTTGCATTCTCAAGTAAGTTTTACTGCTGATGATTGTTTTATTCAGGATCGTACTCAGGACCTGATGATTGGTCGAGGTATTTAAATGGCAAATCTATATATTATGACTTTTCCTAGCCCGCATGATATTTTATCTTTTCAGGGTATGTCTCATGCAGCTTGTTCTAGTTTGCATATAAATTATATTACTTGGCATAAACGCTTAGGTCATCCTTCGATGAATAAGATTTATATGTTGTCTGATGTACTGGTCCTTTCTAAACAGAAACGTAATAAAAATCATGAACCATGTCATGTTTGCCATTTATCAAAAAAAAGCACTTGTCTTTTATGTCTCGTCAAAATGTGTGTGATAAACCTCTAGAGTTGTTTGATGAGGCCATCCAAATTGAGGTTCCCATCATCCAGACTGGACCAACTACAAGGTCAGGTACTCGGGTCATAAGAGAAGGAATGTCCAAGGCTGTCCAAACCATACTAAGACAAGGGAACCAACCTGAACAGAACCAGTTGCTGATTGAAGACATGATTCAAATAATGATCCAAGATGAAGCTGGTCCAATAGAGGTTCAAGATCAAGTCGACCCGATCCAGTTCCAATTGCTCGCCCAAACCGGCATGATCACTTCCTCAAGCCAACTCGGTCCAATCCCAACTTCCCATTCACTCAGTACCAATGGATAATGGCTTGGTCCATTTAAGGTAAGCATTTAAGATTTCAATTATTGATTTCTAACTGTTTTATTGTTTTTGATTCATGTTTTTATTTCAATTCCTAAGAACTTATGGGAAAATTGTTAAGTCCTTTTATTTCTTTTAAGTCTAATAAACCAAGGCATTTGTTAGCCTTTTATTTCCAGAAAGAGTCGGCCCTTTTATGTTTTAGTCCTCATTGTTTAGAGTCTAGGAGAGGTCCATGTAATTTGCTTCAAGTCCCCTAGAAGGGCAAAGCTGCATCGAGTATTTAAACTCCCTATAAGCAGCCGTGTATCTTTTTCAACTTAGCTAATATATGAGTCAGTTTTCCCTAGCAAAGAAAAACCCCAAACCTTTCTAGTTTGTGAGAAGCCGACCAGGAAGCAATCCGAATCTTACCAAGTCTCATCCCATCCGACTTGTGGCGATTCTTCAATCCCCTCCCATCCATTGATTTGCTTGAGAGAGACACCCGTCCAGCAAGCTAATCCCACCATCACTCATCGTCCACCCACTGATATGTTGAGAGAGACACACGTCCAGCAACAAGATCCCATCATCCATCCTCTTATCTTTTTTATTTGCATACTTAGTTCTATTAGCATATCATTCCATCGTCCATTTATCATCTTGTTCATCCTTCTGATCCATCCTGCATCATAGTTCTCTTATTATTATTATTATTAGCCTCTGTTTCATCGTTTAAAAACTCATAAAAACTCATAAAAGGTCACTTCACTTGTTTCAGGAACTAATCGGAACCCGTGGAAAGATCACTCGACCAGCCGGCTACACCCTCAATCCATCCGTCCGAACCTCAGTACCATACGTGTGTATAGTTCCGATTTGGGCTATATCATTGTTACATATTGACACATGGGGTCCCTTTTCAGTACCAACTAAAGAAGGGTTTAGAATTTTCTTGACAATTGTGGATGATTTCAGTAGAGCAACATGGGTGTACTTGCTTAAACACAAATCTGATGTCATTCATGTGTTTCCTGGTTTTGTTACGATGATTGAAACTCAATATAACTTGAAAGTTTGTTCTGTTAGATCAGATAATGCTAATGAGTTGAATTTTACTGAATTTTATCATCAAAAAGGCATTAAAGCATTTCATTCATGCCCTGAAACACCAGAACAAAATTCCGTGGTAGAGAGAAAGCATCAGCATTTGTTAAATGTAGCTAGAGCCCTTATGTTCCAATCAGGTGTTCCTTTAGAGTTCTGGGGTGATTGTGGCTTAACAGCTGTCTTCTTGATAAAGTCCCTTATAAAGTCCTTAAAGGCCAATCTCCTTTCCAGAAACTTACGTCTAAGGTTCCTGAGTATCAATGTTTAAGAACATTTGGTTGTCTTTGCTATAGTTCAACTTCTCTGAGTCATAGAACCAAATTTGATCCTAGAGCTAGAGCTTGTGTGTTTCTAGGTTATCCTAGTGGGTATAAAGGGTACAAGCTACTAGATATAGAGACACACTCGGTTTGTATTTCTTGTCATGTCATTTTCTATGAGGATATATTCCCTTTTGTATCTTCATCATCGACATATGCAAAGGATTTGTTTCATCATGTCCCTTCTCCTGCAGTTTCTGATCAAACGCAAACATCCTCTGGTTCTCATCTCTCTAAAGATGAGACACCATCTGAGACTATGATTCCTTCTGCATCTAAGTCTACCCGTTCTCATAAAACACCTTCTCACCTGCAGGATTATCATTGCTATAACACTTCTAGTATACATCCTATTACTCCTAACACTCCTCGTATTACTACACCTTATCCAATAACCAAATATATCTCTTATACTTCTATATCTTAGCCTTTCTATGCTTTTCTCAACACTATCATGAAATCACCTATTCCACAAAGATATTCAGAGGCAAAGAAGGATAAGGTATGGGTTGATTCCATGGGTTTGGAGATTGATGCTTTTGAACGAACATAAACTTGGAGTATTACGGAGTTACCTCCAGGAAAAGAAGCTGTTGGGTGCAAATGGATACACACTATCAAGTATCATGCGGATGGTACAATAGAGAGACCTAAATCAGGATTGGTCGCAAACGGATACACCCAACAAGAGGGAATAGATTTCTTTGACACTTTCTCACCCGTGGCTAAGATGGTGACTGTGAAAATTCTTTTATCTTTTGCTCCTAAGTTGAAGTGGACCTTGACACAACTTGATATCTCCAATGCTTTCCTAAACGATGATCTAGATGAAGAGATATATATGAAGTTACCTCCTGGCTATTCTGAGTTGAGAGGAGTTGAAGTAACTCCAAATACAGTGTGTGGTCTATGGAACCTAACCTGAAGATTTCTAAAGATGATGGTCTGCTTCTTGATGATGCAAAACCATATAGACGATTGGTTGGTCAATTGCAGTATCTGACTTACACAAGACCGGACATTGCTTTTACAGTTTCAAAGCTAGCTCAATACTGTTCTGCACCAACAGATGTACATCTACAGGCGGTTCATAAAGTGTTGAGGTACCTAAAGGGAACTATTGGAGTTGGTTTATTCTATGGAGCAGAGATAAATTTTGATATTCGAGGTTACTCAGACTCAGATTGGAGTGCATGTCCTGATTTAAGACGTTCTGTTACGGGACTTGGGATGTTTGTAGGTGACTCTCTTGTCTCATGGCGTTCAAAGAAGCAAGACACAGTCTCTTGTAGTTCAGCAAGGGCTGAATACAGAGCCATGTGTGTTGCTACGAAGGAACTCATCTGGATAGCCAAGGTGTTGAATGATCTTCGAGTACCATATACTCTTCCTACCCATCTCTATTGTGACAATACTGCAGGTCTACACATTGCAAGTAACCTAGTGTTCCACGAGTGCACTAAACACATAGAGAACGACTGTCATAAAGTCTGGGAGAAGATTGAAGATGGCTTCCTCAAAACCATGTATGTTCGAACTGGCGATCAACTAGCCGACGTTTTGACCAAGGCTCTCTATCCCTCTCCATTTTGAGACAATATCAGCAAGATGGGTTTGCATAATATCTATGCACTCTCATCATGAGGGAGGCTATTAATGTGTATAGTATAGGTCGGTTTAGAATGGTTTAATTATATGATTTTACATTTGGTTAAGGCAATTGTATATAAACCCTTTGTAAAGTTCTTTACACGGATAATGAAAAAATGAATCTTATTCTAAACTGATTGTGTTTCTCTAATATTCAAGGAAGATAGATACATGTAAGAAAAAAACACTGTGAGTTTATAAACCAAACACTACAAGAAAACAAGGTATATTCCGACGGAAATTCTGACAGAGCCTTAGTTCCTCGGAATATACCGACGGAATACCGACGGAATTCCGAGAAAACCCAAAAATCATGTTTCCTCGGAATTTCGTTGGAAATTACCGACGAAATTCTGAGGAACGTGTACTTCGTTGGTATAAACCGAGAAAATTCCAAGGACCCATTTTTCGTCGGTTTTTTCTGACGAAATTCCAAGGATAATTTATCCATTAAAAGAGCCGTTGTGGGTATTGAAAAATTCCGACGGAATTCTGAGGATTCGTCGGAATTTCGTCGGAAATGCCGGCAACATTTTGTCTATAAATACAAGCACCCCTCACCCTCTTCATTCACTCAATATTTCATCTTCCCACTCACTTTACACATGAAATATATTCAAAAAACCATATCTTCTTCAAATTATTATCGTTCTTGGATGGATCGACCTCATATGGATCCTAACACGAGATTGCTTACGGATGAATATCAAGAAGGTATAGCCGAATTCATGGGGCTAGTTCAACGATAACCGGAAGCAAAAACGGGTATGTTAAGATGTCCTTGCTCTACTTGTAAAAATAAAAAAGTTATAAAAGAGTGGGATGTTTGGACACATCTATATTTGAATGGGTTTACAGAAAGTTACAAAATTTGGTATCATCATGGAGAAAATTATTATGAATATGGTAGTACTAGCGAACCTCAGACTGCGGATAGGTTAGAAGAACCAATTAGAACGGATGTAGATTATGGTGTAGGTACTGAGCAGATGGTATATGATCATTTTAGAGAGGAATAATTACCCAATGCAGAAGATAGGAGATTTTTTGATATGTTGGATGCAGGCAAACAACCTTTGTACGAAGGTTGCAGAGATGGTCATTCGCCTTTATCATCTGCAACAAAACTGATGGGCATTAAAACAGATTATAATTTGGCTGAAGATTGTGTGGATGCGATTGCTGATTTTGTAAAAGGTGTTCTACCAGAAGATAATCTTGCTCTGGGTTCATACTACAAGGTTCAGAAACTCGTAGCTGGTCTTGGTTTATCGTATTCGGCAATAGATGTATGCATCAATATCAATAACTGCATGATATATTAGAGGGCGGATGAGAACCGGCTGCAGTGCAAATTTTGTGGGAAGGCTCGTTATAAAGATCCGAGTGGAAGAGTTCCAGTGCCATACAAAAGGATGTGGTATTTGCCTTTGACAGAAAGGTTGAAGAGGTTGTATCAGTCTGAATGCACAGCCCAACCAATGAGATGGCATGCGGAGCATTCAACAGATGGTGAGATTAGACATCCTTCAGATGCAAAAGCTTGGAAGCATTTCCAATCAACATATTCATAATTCGCATATGAGAGAAGAAATGTTTACCTTTGATTATGTACCGATGGTTTCATCCCATTTGGCAAGCATGGAAGACAATATTCTCTATGGCCAGTCATTCTTACACCATACAACTTACCGCCAAACTTGTGCTTGCGCCGAGAGTTTTTGTTTCTCTCCATTCTCGTTCCCGGGCCAGAGCATCTTAGGAGATCACTTGATGTGTTTCTTCAGCCACTAATATATGAGTTGCAACAATTATGGGCTCAAGATGCTGAAACATACGATGTTTCGTGTAAAGAAAACTTTCAAATGCGGACAGTACTTATGTGGACAATAAGTGATTTTTCAGCATATGGTATGTTATCTGGATGGACAACGCATGGAAGGTTATCATGTCCATATTGTCAGGATAACACAGATGCTTTCCAACTAAAACACGGAAGGAAAACGTGTTGGTTTGACTGTCACAGGAAATTCCTACCACCTGATCATCCATATCGTCTGAGTAGGACTTTGTTTACGAA
Source organism: Moricandia arvensis (assembly GCA_905132765.1). NCBI lineage: Eukaryota > Viridiplantae > Streptophyta > Magnoliopsida > Brassicales > Brassicaceae > Moricandia > Moricandia arvensis. The sequence goes on along the minus strand of CAJHQP010000177.1, from coordinate 175,669 downwards.
GAACAAGAAGGTGTTTGACAGTCCACCTCCGGAAATTTGTGGTGCAGATTTGCTGACACAGTTAAGAGATTTTAGTGCAGAAAGGACGCCAAACGTTGGTGGACATGTGCATTATCCAGTAGATGTTGTTGGAGAACTACATAATTGGCACAAGAAGAGTAATTTCTGGGATCTACCATACTGGAAGGATCATCTGCTGCGGCATAATTTAGATGTCATGCATCTTGAGAAGAACTTTTTTGACAATATCAGGAACACGATCCTTAACGTCCAAGGTAAAACAAAAGATAATTTGAAGTCAAGACTTGATTTAGTCGATATATGTGCTCGTTCCAAACTTCATGTTGATGAGAATGGTAGGGCTCCTGCTCCCATATACTGACTGGATGCAACGACAAAAGATGCGTTCTTTGATGGATTTCAAACGATGTGGAATTTCCAGATGATTACGCATCTAATTTGTGTAACTGTGTTGACAGAAGAGAAGGAAAGTTTATCGGCTTGAAGAGTCACGATTGCCATGTAATGATGCAGTGCCTCCTTCCGTTTGCCTTCTCGGGACTATTACCACGAAATGTTCATGAAGCAATTGCAGGGATAAGTGCTTTCTTCCGTGATTTATGCACTAGATCAGTGACTCTAGAAGGTATCCAAAATTTGAAGTCTAACATACCTGTGATCCAGTGCAACCTCGAGAAGATATTTCCTCCATCATTTTTTTGATGTTATGGAGCATCTTGTTATTCACTTGGCAAGAGAATTAGAACATGGTGAACCTGTGCAGTATAGATGGATGTATGTTTACGAGCGGTATATGTTTCATCTAAAGAAGAAGGTCAAGAATTTAAGTAAGGTGGAAGGTTCTATTGTCGCACAGATGATCAATGAAGAAACTTCAAACTTTGCTGAGTACTACCTTCCAGCAGAAGTGCAGACAAAAAACAGAAAACCTGCTCGGCATGATGATAGAAGCAAAAAGACAACATATTATGTTACGGTTCCAAACATCTTCACAGATGTCAGACGACTTAGCGGAAAATCAAAGGACCGTTGACTTACTGAGTAGGAGCACAGTCATTTGCAAACATATCTGCTCACCAACTGCGAAGAAATTCTTCAATATGAGAGGTACATATATAATTATGTTTAACAATTATTATTTTAACAAGTTGTAATTTAAATCTTAATTAATTTCATTTATGTGTACAGGATTTTCATGGCTGAAAAGCGGTTTACTCATAGACACGCCACAGAAGAGGAACTTGAAGAACTGAAGCAGAGAGAATTTGCTGTTTGGATGCTTGGTTATGTTAGTACTTTAACCCTCATAATATTAATCACATGTTATAATAATCCTCAGAATATTGCTATAACATATTTTCTATTAATAGGTGTATGCTGGAATTGCCAGAGGTGAAACATTTGACGATTGGATACGCGAGATGGTGTGTGGACCACAGCATGTTGTGAAGTCATATCCGAGATTTTGTACTCGAGGATATGCATTCACAACTCGAAAGAGGAGACGTTCAAGTACAACTTATGATGCTGGTGTCTCGTCTGCATCTGGAGATGATGTGTACTACGGGAATATACACGAAATTTTGGAAATCAAGTATCCATACATGGTTGGATTGCGGTGTACGGTTTTCTATTGTGATTGGTACGACAACAGTGCAGATCGAGGCGTGAGAACAGATGCATTTGGTGTTACATCAGTACATTCGCGACGAAAGCTACAATATTATGATCCTTTCATTCTTGCTTCGCAAGCCGATCATGTAATTATATATATGTCAATTTATTCATAATGATTCATTCGTCTGTATATTACTATTACTAATTTACATATAAATTTGTAATATTTTACAGGTTTGCTATATCAAGTATCCTCGGGTTAGGAACAGAGATGATCCATGGGTCACTGTTACATCACTCAACCCGAGAGGGTGAGTTCAGGGAAGTTCTGATCAAGACCCACTACAACCAAGCACATCCGGAAACTTAAGTGCAGCTGAAGATTTAGCAAACGCTGAGCTAGTAGTCGATTTAACCGACTTTGGAGAGGAAACTGTTGTTCACGAAGAGGATGAACCTGTGATTGGAGAGTTTCACCAAGATTCAGATTCATGTGGTGATTACTCGGAATCAGAATAGAACCCAATTCCCGTTTTTTTTTAATCAAAAACTGAGAAAACAAGGGTTAGTCCTCCGAATTTCCTCGAAATATCCTTTGTACATTTTCGATTTGGGGTTTAAGTTTAGGGGCAACCACTTCGTCGAAATTTCCTCAGAATATACCAAGGAAATTCCGACGAAGTGGTCTCTTTCCTCGGAATTTCCTCGGAATATACCGAGGAAATTCCGAGGAAATGTGATATTTTGAACCGAAAACATCATTTTACGGTTAGAAATGAAAACAAACAACCAAAAAAACTTTACTAAGTGTCTTAAATTGATTTTCAATCCAAATGTTAGTTTATTTCAAATAATAAAAACTTTTCCGATTTTATGAACGAAATTCATACACTTCATGAGAAACACTTATACAGTTTAATAAACGGGAAGGACAATACTTGTAATCGATTTCGATTTTTTGTAATTTAATGGTTTATCCACATCTTTAGATAGAATTCTCAATGTTATGCATTGGACAACTTTGAAATTGTGTAAGAAATGAACTAGGGTTCACAAAATAGAGGTTTCCAAACCCCAAACAAGTTTTCCTCGGAATATTCCGAGGAAATTCCGAGGAAAAGGCAGTATGATCATTCAATAAAGGGACATGCAGCGCATATTCTGATTTCGTCGGAATTTCTTCGAAATATTCTGAGGAAATTTCGAGGAAAAGGAATATGCTTTGCATTGATTATGATGTTTTGTCCGATTTATGGCATTTCCGAGGAAATTCCGACGAATTTTTTAGTGTTCGTCGGAATTTCCTCGGAATATACATTACCCGGGAAATGGAACCGCCAAAAAATTTCGCGAAAATCAAGTTTAGCGGATTCCGAGGAAATTCCGACGACCTTTGTCCGTCGGAAATTTTCGTGCTTATTAACCAGAAACCTTTCTTCTTCCCCATTTCTCTTATCTCTCTCTCGATTTTTGGCGAAGCTCTCCCAATTTCCTCCATTATTTCTGGTCAATCTTCTCCATTCCTCCCCAAAACCTATCCCTAAACATGTAAGATCATTATCCCACTCTTTTTGGTTCTTTTTGTTAACTTTTAGAATGAATTTGATGATTTTAGGTTTGGTAGATTGTTGTTTTTGGATTTAGGATTGTTAGGATTGTTAGGATTTAGGATTATATTGTTAGGATTGTTTGGATTTAGGATTGTTAGGTTTATCAAACTATATTTTAGGTTTATTAAAACGCTTAAAACGTTTTTTATAAATATAAAACGCTTCTTATATTTATAAAACGTTTTTTATATTTATAAAACGTTTTTTATATTTATAAAACGTTTTTTTTTATATTTATAAAACATTTTAATATTTATAAAACATTTTTTATAAATATAAAACGTTTTTATATTTACAAAACGTTTTTTATATATATATAAAACGTTTTTAATATTTATAAAATGATTTTTATATTTATAAAACTTTTTTTTATATTTATAAAACGTTTTTTTATATTAATAAAACGTTTTTTATATTTACAAAACGTTTTTTATATTTATAAAACGTTTTTTTATATTTATAAAACGTTTTAATATTTATAAAACGTTTTTTATAAATATAAAACTTTTTTATATTTACAAAACGTTTTTTTATATATATAAAACGTTTTTTATATTTATAAATGTTTTTTATATTTATAAAAGGTTTTATATATATATATATATATATATAACTTTTTTATTATTTATAAAAAGTTTTTTATAGTTATAAAACGATTTTTATATTTATAAAACGTTTTAATATTTATAAAATGTGTTTGTATATAAAATCTTTTTTGGATTTATTAAATCTGTTTTTATATTTATAAAATGTTTTTTATATTTATAAAAACATTTTTTATATTTATAAAACGTCATTTGTAAAACTTTGTTTTACAAATAGGTCTAGTGGCGAGAACCAGACCAGACTTCGCAGTTATGCACCACGAGGTCGTAGTGGTTCGTCTTCCCGCTCTCGGGCTTCTTCAGCGTCCCAAAACCAAGCTGCAGACGAGTATGCTCACCCTCTCGCTCCTCCGGTTGTTCCGGAAATTATGACTGTTGAACAGTTGGTTCAGCAGCCGGATCGAGAGCATCTTCTCGTTCTCACTTCGTATCCACATGGACCACACCAAACTTGGTAAAAATCTTTTCTTTTTTTATTTTTTTAATCATTTTGTTTCATAATATTTTTTTTATTCTTATTTTTTTCTTATCTTAGGTTTGATCGATCGGGGAACGGGATCATCACCTTCATCAACCGGATGATGTACTCGACCCTCAAGAAGGGATATCCTACCTTCTCCAGCTTCCCTCCTGAGGAACAAGATATGTGGTTCCGTCAGTTTGTGGTAATTTTTTTTTAATTTATATTTTTAATTTTTAACATAATTTTTAACTAATTGTGTATTTTTCAGCAAGAATTCAACTGGAATTCTGATCAGACAAACTTCATCCGTCACCACTTCAACCATAAAGTCATGGATAATTATGGGAAGCAAATCTATGAGTGGAACCAGAAGTGGAACAAAGGAAAGACACCGAAATCGATTAACGAGACGGTGTGGGCGGAGGTGATACAACACTGGGAGAAGGACGAGACGCAAGACAGATCGGTGACCATCTCTGGCAACCGCAAGAGCGAGCGTCGCGGAAAGGTCATGTACAAGCACAACTTGGGTGCCCAGAGTATTCACACTCTTGGAGATCGAATGGTAAGTTAAATCTATTTCTTATTTCAATTCTTTAAACATTTTATTTCAATTTTTAATGCATTTCTTACATTTTTAAGGCGGAAGAAAATGATGGTGAGCCGGTTGATGATCTCGCCCTGATGAGGAGGGCGTATACCAACAAAAAGAGCGGCGAGATTTCTGATGGTCTTGTGAGGGAAGTGGTCGACCTGGTCCAAAGCCAGAAGGATGACGAAGAGTTCCGCCTATCTCAGCTTCACTCTGATGAGGACGCCACTACTGCTGCTTCCACCAACTTGCCTTGAGGTCAAATAAACAAACCCGTTGAATCGGTAAGATCTTCATTTTTATTTTTACTATATTTTCATTTCTTTTTTTATTGCTACTAAAATCACTATGTTTTCTTTTCAGGCGGTTCCAAAGAGAAAATGGCGTTTATTCGGTTTGGGTCGTCGATCTCCGTCGGTTGCTTCTTCTTCATCAGCACCTTTTGTTGATCTGGCACTTATGGAGCAGCTACAGAACAAGGATGACCGCATATCAGCATTGGAGACCCAAAACAACACCATTCTTGCTCAGATGGCCGCGCAACAAGCTAAAGTGGATGCAGCGGAGAGGGCGAACGTCCAAATGATGGTGATGATGATGAGAATGTTCCCGCACGAGTTTTAGCGTGTTTTTTAATAAAACTTTTTCAATGTTTTTTTTTAATTTGTAAAAAATTTAATATCATAATAATATGTTTTTTATTTCAGATTTGATTTTATTTTTAAAAATTAAATTCAAAATACAAAATATATTAAAAATAATTATTTTCCAAAATTAAGTTTCGGGTTATTCCGAGGAAACTGGTTCCTCGGAATATTCCGAGGAAACCATTTCCTCAGAAATTTCCGAGGGACACCTTCCTCGGACTAATTCCAAGGAAACAATTTCCTCGGATTTCCTCGGAAATTTTCGACGGAGAGGTTTCCTCGGAATATTCCGAGTAACACCTTCTCTCGGAATATTCCGAGGAATCCTCCATCGGAATATCCTGAGGATATTCCGAGGAATGTCTCCTACGAAATATTTCCTCGGAATTTCCTTGGAATATTCTATTCTCGGTATTCCCTCAGACTGCCTCACGGAATTCTGACGAATTATGTTTTTTCGACGAGATTTTTCCGACGACTGATTTCGTCGGAATTTCGGAATTTCGTAGGAATAGTCATATTCCGACAAAATTTTGACGATATCTGTCGTAAGAATATTGATGCTTTCTTGTAGTGAAAGGATCTGAGAAACTGGAACTTGATGGAACGGAGTGCACCACACGAAGGATGGAAGACTCGTGATACAACACAAATCTATTTGGCCGTGGAAGTTCTGGTCTCACAAGGCAAAGAGAAGGAGACAAGTTCTTGTTAGAGCTCTTAGGGTTTTTACTTGGAAAATTTTAAGTTTTATATCATGCGTGAAAGAGTATAAACAGCTTATAGAGGACTTATATAGATGTCCAATGCCGTGGATGCCTTCGAGGGTCTTTGAATCAAATATTACAAAGTTTTGGACTTAATGAAACCCCTAATTAGCGTGCAAGCCATCTAATAAAGTTTAGAAAATAAATTCAAATAAAAGAAAGAAAAAAGAGCAAACTGCAAAACAAATCAAACCGTTAGAAATGGGAATTTAAATGCTTACCTTCTTACCTTTTGGGTCGGTTTGATTGGCTCTTGATCATGCTAGGTATGCTGATCTTCAATGCTTATAACCAGCAGGTTGTTGTGGGTTTAGTCTAGAATGAATGGCCAAAGATCTTTACTTGTGGTCTTGATCTTCTCGGATGGTCCATCACTCTTAGGACTTGGTTCTTGATCAACATAATCTTCATTTAGGTTAACCTCGGTTGGCTTTACCTGAAAATGATCAAAAGCAAGCATCATGCTCTCATTAAACTTATGTTAAAGTATCTTAGTTCTTTATCTAGTCATGCGTCCTTTGAACATAATAGGCATGGACACTTTTGGGGCAGCTTCTGATTATGACATCTTGGTGATCATGTCCTGGATGTCAGGCTCGGTTAGATCCGACTACTACGTGAAAACCCGAGCCAACCATCCTTACTCACAGCTTCAGCAAGTGTTTAAGCACGTGGTAAAACAAAAATTTCTTTCACTGGTTTCATTTATAGGCACTTGTTGTTGTTAGGAGTCTTGAATGTTTCCATGTAGTGTAGGGTGTAGGAGCTGTTGTTGGGGAAATATCTCGCAATCTTCATGAGCTTCAAGAACACGAAGGAAGTTTTTATTCAATTACGACCAACCTGTTCTTCCTCTTCAGGTAAATACATTTTTAAATATTAACACATCAAGATCCTCAACTTCTTGGCGCAGCATGCTCTTATCATGCAAGATGATTTGCAGACTCCTTAAGAGGATACCATCGATGAACAGACTTACCATTTTAACTCGTTGCTCCTGAATTTAGGAAACACGTTTTTGTACAGCAGATGACTATTCCATGAGCCTTGGAGCTGCAGCTACGGTTTGTGGTGTTGTCATTGGATCTATGGCCGTGGCTCAAGCTTTCTCATCGGTTTATTTATTTCAGCGCATGGTCCAACATATCTTACTTCAAACCTCTTGTGTTTAGTAGCATTGCTCTCTTTATTGGAAACTTAATGTATGCGTTGCCATATGATGCCAATTACATTGCTCTTCTCTTACTTGGCCGTCTCTGTTGTGGGTAGGTTAAAAAAAAGTGAGAATCCTAAAGAATACATGTAAAAGAGGAAACCTTTTAGTGACCCTTTTAAATTTGCAGGCTGGGATCAGCAAGAGCTGTGAACCGGAGATACACCAGTGATTGTGTGCCTTTAAGAATACGGACGCAGGCATCAGCAGGTTTTGTGAGTGCTAGTGCTCTTGGTATGGCTTGTGGTCCTACGCTCGCCGGTTTACTCCAAATCAAGTTCAAGATCTACAAGTTGACATTTAACCAGTCTACTTTGCCTTGGCTGTGGCTTGGCTGTTCTACTTGGTATGGCTATGCATTTCATTCGAGGAGCCGTTGCGTGATACAGAGGAGAAAGAGGAACAATAAAGAAGCAATATTATCCGAATGAAACCACTTCAAGTAATCTTTCTTTTTTGTAGAGTTTAAACTGTTTCTTTACCCATTGAAACGATTCTTAACGAGTTGTGATCTGATTCTTGAAAATACTAGAGTCGTGGAGGAAGGTCTTCGAAAGCCATTGCTGATTACTTCAGGACTCAAGCTAGAAGATGAAGATGATTGCGATGAAAGTGAAGAATCTGCAGAGGATTCTCGCAGACTTGCAAATTCTTTCGGTATCATCATCTGTTGATCCTATAGATAGAAGAATCCTAGGAATATCTGACTGAAAGCTCGGCTTCTTGGGTTTTGGTCGTGTCAGGTTCAACTCTTGATCTACTTCATGCTCAAATCTAGTGTTGTTACTTCATACTATTTTGGTTGGACAACAAGCTCCGTTGCCATCTTCCTGGCCTTCCTTGGCCTCACGGTGCTTCCAATAAATATTCTTGTCGGAAGTTACATCTGTAACATGTTTGAAGACAGGTAAAATCTTCGAACCTGAGCTCAAACTGAAACTTTAGATGCTTTTTTTCATGCTTCTTGGTGACTGATATGAGATCTCTGTCTTTATTGCAGGCAAATCCTTTTGACATCTGAGGTCATTGTCTTTATTGGGATTCTCTTCAGTTTTAATCTCTTTCTTCCATACATCGTACCACAATATGTAATCTCTGGTGTAGTAATGTTCGTCGCTGCTGAAGTACTCGAAGGTATATATATATATATATATATATGAGTAAATAAAACCCATGTCAGCAACTGTTTTTTAACGGCTTTTGTTTGCTCTGTAGGTGTGAGTCTATCGTTGTTATCGCGGGTAGTGTCATCGAGGCTATCAAAAGGAACTTACAACGGAGGATTGCTGTCTACGGAAGCTGGGACGTTGGCTAGGGTTGTGGCGGATGCAACCATAACATTGGGAGGATACTTGGGAAGAAACCATCTCTTGAATGCAACTCTTCTACCATCACTTGTCATCTGCATTGCCTCCATTGTTGCTACTTGTTGTACTTATAACTCTCTCTACTGATATGTTTAAGGAGATTTTTCTACTAGTTTTACAAAACTATACTTTATAAAAGTTGATTGATCTTATAACCCATTGACAGTGTTCATATAAGATTTAAAACAACCAGTCAAAATATGATGAATTATTGTTTTAATTTCGTATTTTAAAAGTGTCAGTATTTTCAAAAATTGTTAATTTCAAAATAAAATAGAAAGCAGTATTAAATAAGGTAAGCTAACAAAAATAACAACAATATAAATATATTAATATTTATAATAAGTTTTTGAAATATACATAAATTAATGATCATATATAATAATTAATTTTTAAAATACAAAAAATTTAAACAAGTATAACTATTAAAATTTATAATACATGATTTTCAAAGTTTAAGTTATACTAGAATTTGACCAGCGCGTCCGCAGGGATTATTGTAACCTTTTTTATAAACTATTTAATAACATTTTTAAGCATATAGATATATATTATATATGTTTTTAGATTTCTACGAACCTATAAAGACCAGAAGAATCATACTTGAATCCCGTCCGAAAATTTATAATACCTGAATAAAGTTTTATTTGTAAAATTGAAAACTTACAATTCCCAAAAACACGATATGTATCCAAATGTATACATGAATGTCCAAATTTAGCTGATTATTTAAACCAAAAAATAATTCTTTCTTAACTAGTTTGAATTCTTGTACTAATGGAAAAATTTCATTCAAACATATAAAACTATAATAGTTAAGACGTAAAATAATTGACATCAAATTTTATGGTAAATACAATTAATGAAGTAGTTTGACAGAGAAAAAAAATGTAAAAAGTACAATAAAACACTTAAAAAGAAATAAGTTATGTTTTATACTTTTATAATAAGTGCTGTCAAATTATTTGGAAATAACAATTAATTAAGTAGTTAAGATGAATAAAAATAAGGAAAAATGTAATAAATTTATTGAGAATAAGGTTTGTTCTATTACATACTTCAGTTTTAATAATATAGATGTTATTGAATTCTATCAAAGAAACATATTCATAGAATAATCTTAATAAATATATGAAAACATAAAAAGTATAAGAAGCTCGCTAGATTATTATTTGTAATTTGTAATAATATTTTCAGATAACACTGACATTAATGTATCCCCACGACATTATTTGTAAAGTGATTTGCATATGTGTCATCACCACATTCAATTTCAACAAAATATGACAACATGATTCTTAAAAAATGATTACATGTCATTAACTTAATTATGACATATACAAAATATTATAATATTAAAAGGGGAATAAAATCATTAGGGTGTCCACGTCAATAAAAAAATTATCCAATCAAATATTTATGTGTTGCCACGTTAGGTCATTTTTCGTCGAGAATGAAAATATCGGGCTTCTTCATGTGGGCTTGGCTCGTATAAAGCTCATATCTCTCAAACCTAATTCTGCAACTCAAGAACAATCGACCTCGACTCTTCAACTTCCTCGGCATCGTTTCACATCCCTGCAAATCGGTGTTTGTTATATGAATTTATCACGAACCACTCTTCATTATTCACTTTTCTCCTTCAATCATTTTTCATGGTTTCCTTTCATCTCCTTTTTTCTACTTCATATAAATCGTCTCTCGAATCTTAAATCCTAGTCTACAACCTTCACAAAATAAAATAAAGCTATGGCCATAAATTTATTTAAAGTAGCTGAAGATCCTGCAACTAGGCATGTGCTTGGAGTTCATGGTGTACAAATATTATATATAAAGCTTAAGTTCATTCTAGCTCGCACGTGATTTTGTCTTCTTGGATTAATTCGTTTCTCTGGTCTTCTTTGTTCAGGTTACTTCTACAAATTTGGCCAACTCTGACCATGTGTTGGGGGAAGTTGTTCAAAGCTCTAGCCACTCAAATGGCAGGAGTAAGGCTTTCTGTCTGACTAAGAAGGTTGCTGTTGGCATTCATTGATTGCTTTGATGATATATTTATTCTTCTTGACGATGTATTCTGTTTCTGATGCAACTTTGTTCCGCTATTCGATTTCGTAATGTCTTCACCAATTTTTTGTAGATGGGTACTTTCGGTTCGTAATAGATGTTGATCATAAATCGTGTTGCTCTCTGTTTTGTAGTATCTTTGATACTAAAGATAAGTACCCCATGAAATTTTTTCCGCTCATACCTAAAGAAAAATGGTGGTGAACAACATGCATGTTATCTTCAAATCAACTTCATCATATGAACTTTTCTGTTGAAACTTTTTGCAGATTTGTTGTTTTGAAGTTTTTGCAAGTTTGAGAATGTTGTGACAAGAATTTATATTTAACTTTTCACACAAATATTTCTATTGTTTCCTCCTACATCTTTCGCTGATTCATTTCTTAAAACCTTTAGTTATCTTCTAAGTTTTTGTTTATTTAATATAATAACTCAAAAAGAAGCTAGAGAGTAAAGAAGGAGGATGAACGCAATATTTCATGGCATCAGTGAATAATGATAAAAAAATCTGTTACAGATTCTTCAGTGGTGGGGATTCAACGTCACACTTATCTTCATGAAAATGGATCTTCAAGCTTATATAAATCTCATAGTTCAAAAGATGACATTTTGTTTGCTTAACTCATGTTTTATATTATTTGTGTTTGAAATGCGTGTATTTCTTCTAATATTTTTTGGTTATGTATTTTCGGATATCTTTGTGTGGAAAGCAGTTCAGAACTTTAGGCCAGGTGTTAAGACCTCAAGACAGTCATGTAATTGTTTCACAAACTTATTTGTATTTGGAGGGTTTCCGAATTTTCACAATCTTTGCAATGTTAATACAGTATTTGATGATAATGATGATATGTAACAGTGATCTTAAGGCCTCAATTGCTTTATTTGTCTTTTGATTTTCTGATAAAATATCATTGTTGGTTTGTTGTGATAAAATGGGTATATTGTCCATGTAGAAAGGTCATCAGATACATTATGTGATGCAACATGTTGTTTACGTCCTTACATGGCATCTTTTTTTCCCTTATTTTGGCTGCAATAAGAATCTTATGTTGTTGGATGACATATACTACCTAAGCACATGTTTGTCTTGACCTTCTGTTGGCTATAATACATTTTACTTTGTGCAAGGTTGATAATTGTCATCTTAATCTTCTTTGCTTATGGCCGGTCGATACAATAAACGGTTTGGTCAAACTCCAGGGAGGTTGTCTGTAAGGAAACAAATGAAGCTAAATTGCTGAGAGTAGGAAATAGTTGTTGCTGGAACCAGCATTGATGAAGGTGTGTTGTTGACTCTTATTATTGGGAACATGTAACATTTTTGTAAATATGAATGGCTGTGTATGGTTCTGTTGCAGGAAAAGAGAATATCCCCTTGATCGTTGGCTCGATTGATCAAGGAAAAATTGTATATCAAGCCAGGGTTACAGAAATATTCTCCAAGAATGTCAATGAATACACAAATATGTAAGCCAAATTCCATTCACTAGATTTTCTGACTTTATATATGTATCACGTGCTTTCCATTGCAATAAGTGAGGCCCCTCGCCAATTACCAACATATTGCCACAACAAACATAAGAATATGAGAGCCTAAAAGTGAGATAAGAGCAGACTAAACGCAATCCAGAGGCAAGAACTTGCTGTTGCTGCTCAACCTTTGGTGAAGTAATAGCATTTCTGAAGATCTTACTAAAGTTCACCTCTTCCTTGCCGACCAAACTCAAGATCTTCTCCATCCGGGAACCATCCTTCGCAAGTGAGCATGTATGCTTTGATCATATGTTGTGATTAGCGTCTTTTAACTGCAAGTTTAAAAAACGATATTAGTCGCAATAAGTGCAAGATTGGTTGTTATCTACTGCTACATTTCTCATTTCCAATATATAAAGAATCTTGTTTCTTTTTTAAGACTTTGAAATTGGGGCTTGCATTTCAAATAAACAATCATGATTTCATATAACAAAGAGAAAATCAATACGCTACATATGTCTCCGTTCAAGAATAAAAACTGACAAATACCAATACACAATACCACATGATGCATTTCAAGGAGTGACTCGACGTACCTAATCAATGCACAGACACGACACATTCACCACCAAAATCATGTACATTATCCCATTATATCAATTCAGAAACTATGAAAAGAGAAAGTAATTTCTAAAAGCTTTGTAATAAATGAAAAAATATTGTTTTCCTAAGAAAGGCGATTCTCGACCTATAGGGTTCTATACAACCGTCGCACGATTCATGGTGGATCTGATGGTCTCACAGAAGTATCCAGAGAGGGGATACCTAATCCTCTGACTGGATCTAGCAAATCATGGGTTTTAGTTACACATGAAAGAAAGGTTGTGAAGAAATAATATCTAAATCTATCGGTATGGAAGGGCAACAAACAGTGGAGATCTCAAAATCGGATAATATCTGGAGGAAGCGCCACATATAGCAAAGGTACATGTTATTCTAAATAAGATCTGGAAAATTGGGGACTCATCGCAGAAGATTGAGGTGTATGAAGTCAACTCTAGAATGATGAAGTTTAGAGTGACAAACAACTTAACAAAGGAAAGGATTCTGAAATGTGGAATGTGGAGTATTGCGAATATTCCAATGGGGTTTCGAAGTGGCAGCCAAATATTTTAAAAAAAAACAGCAGAGGAAGATTCAGTGCCACTATGGGTGCATTTGAAGAATGTGCCCATAAACATGTTCTCTTGGGAAGGGCTCAATTTTATTAAAAATGCAGTGGGATTTCCAGTCAGGTTACATCTAGAAACGACATCATGTTCAACATTTGAGATAGCAAAAAAATTTGTGAATACATATCTCACTAAGGAGTTACCGCAAAAATTTGCTTTACGATACAAGGGAAGCCGGTTAACATTGAATTCATATATCTTTGGCTCCCTTCACGATGTACCTGTTGTGGGAAATGAGGTCATTTGGAAAAGGTTTGTGCTATGAAAAAAGACGGTAATGTTCCGAAGATAATAGTTGGGTCTAGTGAGAAGAATGAGAAGAATATGAGCCCAGAAAAAACAAGATAAGGGTGGAGATATAGCAGGCTCAAGCAAGAAAGTAAGATTTGAATAGAAAAATGAGTGGTCAAGTCCAAGCAAGAGAAGAACAAGTCTGGGAAAAACAAAAGGAAATGGAGTACAGTCAAATCAAAATCACCCCATCAAGATTCTCAGCTTTGGAAGTTACTAATGAAGAAGTAGGAATAGAGGAAAGAAAGGAAGAAGAAATTGAAGGATGAGAGGAAATAACTGGAAATGGTGATGAAAAGAGGTTGGAGGAGAATTAAACAAGAAGGAAGAATCAGAATTAGAAGCGCGAGAGATAGAGAAGGTAGAGGAAAATGAAGAAGCTGAAGTGGAAAAGGATGGGAATGAGCAGGAAGAATTGATGAGGCAGTATCTTCCTCGTACATTAAAAAAAAATCATAAGTTTTTGTCGGATACATCTGTTTAGAAGGCAAAGTATAATATTCCTAGGAAGAAGATCAGAAAAGATATTTGAAAAACTTCTCAATGACGAGTTTCTTTTGGAAAGTATGAGGCTTTAATCAATCAGCAAAGCATAGAAATGTACGTGAAGGATTACAGGGAATGGAGGCTCAGTTTGGATGTTTAATTGAAACTAGAGTAAAGGAGAGGAAAGCAAATAAGATATATATGGAGGTTTTCCGAGATTTGGATGTTTTTTCAAACTATGAGTATAATCCGCTTGGTAGAATATGGGTAGTTTGGAGATCGAAGGTGAGGCTAACACCGGTTTTCAAAAGTAGTTAGATAATAACTTGTTTTGTGATGATGGAGGATTATAAAGAAGAGTTTTTCTGATCATTTAGTTATGCAGTAAATACAGCAGAGGAAAGGAAAAAGTCTATGGGGGATATCAGAAATCATAAAGATGCTACGTTGTTTAGGCACAAGCCTTGGGTTTTGATGGGAGATTTTAATAAAATATTGGAGAGTAATGAGCATTCGATGTTTGGCACGACAACAAGTATTCCAACAGGTATGAGAGACTTTCAATCAGTAGTGGAGCATTGCAATCTTATGGATATGAGCTACAAGGACCTTTACATACTTGGTATAATAAAAGAGAAGGACTCATTTGTAAGAAGCTAGGGAGAGTGCTTATAAATGTAAAATGGATTCAACAGTACTCAAGGGTTCACAATGTTTTTGAACCGGGGGGGGAGGTATTCTGATTATTTGAGGTGTGGAATCAAATTTCGAAAAGAAGAAAGAAAGAAGAGAAGAACCTTCAAATTCACCAATGCTATTGCCAAACTGTCTGAGTTTTTACCTCTTATAGAGACTCGGTGGAGTCAATTTGAACTACTTTTTCACTCTACATCGGCTATGTTTAGGCTTACAAAGAATCTGAAGAGGCTTAAGCAACCAATTAGATTGCTGAGTAAAGAGAATTTGGGAACTTTGTTTAAGCGAACTAAGGAAGCATACTTATACCTTGGTGAGAAGCAGAAGAAAGCGATAAGTCCAACAGCTGAAGCTATTAAGGAAGAGGGGTTTGCTTCAGAGAAGTGGAAGAAACTGGCTGATTTGGAGGAGAGCCTAAACAAGCAAATATCAAAACTTCACTGGCTACAAGTGGGAGATGGAAATAATACAATATTTCACAATGCAGTGAAGATTAGAGAGATTCAAAACTCTATCCGTGAGATTCTGTATGAGGACGGAACAATTGTGGAAGGATAAAATATGAAACAAGAAGCTGAGAGACTCTTTCATGATTTCTTTAATCATACTTCACTTGATTATGAGGAAACAACAAAGGAAATGTTAGAAGAGCTGTTAAAATTTCGATGCGTTAAAGTCGACAAATCTATGCTTGAAAAATAGGTCACTGAGGAGGAAGTTAAAGCAGTTATATTCAGGATGCAAGGAAACAAATCCCCTGGTCCAGATGGTCTAACTGATGAGTTTTTTAAGGAAGTATAGTCGATTATAGGAAATGATTTTACGGTTGCTATTCAGTCTTTCTTCATCAAAAGTTTTCTGCCCAAAGGTCTTAATTCTTCTATATAGAATCTTATACCAAAGAAGGAAACTGCAAGGATGATGAAGAACTACATGCCAATTTCTTGTTGTAACGTTCTCTACCAAACAATTTCGAAGATCATCACATAGATTGAAGAGGGTTGTGCCTAAGTGTATTTCTCTCAATCAATCTGCTTTTGTTAAAGATAGACTGTTAATGGAGAACTTTCTGCTATCAACAGAGTTAATTAAAGATTATCACAAAGACTCATTATCACTCAGATGTGCGGTGCAAATTGATATTTCGAAGTCTTTTGATTCGGTCCAGTAGAGTTTTTTTTGAAGATTCTGGAAGCTTTAAACCTACTGGACAAGTTTATTCACTGGATTCACTAATGTATGGCGACTGCCTCCTTCTCTGTTCAGACTAATGGAGAATTAGCAGGCTATTTCCAGAGTTCAAGGGGGATAAGGCAAAGTTGTTCCCTCTCTCCATATATTTTTGTGATATGTATGAATGTGCTATCAAAAATGCTAGATGAAGCAGCAAAAGAAAAAAGATAAGATATCATCCAAGGTGCAAAAATATCAGTCTAACACATCTGTGTTGTGTTGATGACCTTATGTTATTTACAGAGGGAACAAAAAGATCACTTGAGAGAATTCTTCATGTGTTTGATGTGTTTGGGAAAGTGTCGGGATTACACATAAGTTTGGAGAATTCAAAGGTTTTTTATGGCGGGTGTGTCTTTGAATAATCAAACTGATATCATAAGACCTTTTCCATTTGAAGAAGGAAGTTTGCCAGTTAGGTTCTTGGGTCTTCCATTACTGACAAAGTGTATGATTGTGAGTGATTATTTGCCTTTGGTGGAGAAGATAAGAAAGAGGATACATTCATGGACATGAAGGTTTCTATCCTATGCAGGAAGATTGCAACTGTTCAATTCGGTCATTACAAGTCTTACAAACTTCAGGATGGCTGCGTTTAGACTGCCTAATGAATGTCTAAAGGAAACAGAAAAAATGTGTGCAGCTTTCCTTTGGTCAGGACCAAAATTGGAGGGTCAAAAGTCGAATATCTCATGGCACGGAGTTTTCAAATTGAAGAGTGAAAGGGGTCTGGGTATAAAGCCGTTACGAGAATCTAATTTAGTTTGCTTTCTCAAGCTGATCTCGAGGATTCTCTCTTTAGCAAAATCTCTATGGGTAAATTGGATTAAAACATATTTGATAAGGAAAGGCTCAATATGGACGACCAAATTACTCAACAAGGATCATGGGTTTGGAGAAAACTTCTGAAATGTCGAGAGACTGTAAAAAAGTTTCACCAAGTTGAGGTAAAAGATGGACAGAAAACGTCATTTGGTATGATTTTTGGTCATCAATGGAGAGATTGTGGGACATATGTGGAGACATGGGTTTCATTGATATGGGTATACCGGCTACTGCAACGGTATGTGAAGTATGCATGGGCATTGGAGAAGAAGGCACTGTTTAACTTTGGTTAATAAAATGGAAGAGATAATTGCTATGCAGAAACTTAAAGTAACACTGGAGGAAGACATTTATCTATGGAGACATCGGGATGATCAATATAGAGCAAAAATCTCAACAAAAGAGAACATGGATGGAGATAAGAGAATTTCATGCAAAGTGTGGTTAGGAGAAGGCAGTTTGGTTTAGCTATGCAACGCAAGGTACGCCTTCATACATTGGGTAGCTATGCATGACAGACTGTCAACATGAAGTAGAATGCTTCATTGGGGTATGAACATCAATACATAATGTGTGTTTTGTAGTAAGCAGGTTGAGACGACAGAACATCTCTTTTTTGAATGCCAATACTCTGCAGACATATGGAAGACTCTCACAAAGGGAGTCTTGAGAGAGTAGTGCACAGAAAAGTGGCTCGAGATCCTGCAACTCATCTTGGGAAACTCACTAAAGAGGGTACCAAATTTCACAGTATATATTTCAAGCAGCTATGTATACCATATGGCGTGAGAGAAATGCAACAGATATACCACGATTAAGAGGATGGGAGATGTCAAATATGATGAGGGTTTAAGATTTTGGTTTGCTACAAGAAATATAACATAGGAGTATAGACTAGTTGGGTCTTTTATACTTTCAAAACAAGATGCACTTGATGTAAACAAATGGCTTTTGATTTGAATAAATTTAACATTCAATTCAAAAAAACAAATCCGTTCGGATTAAACGGAAGTTAATGATTGTAAATAAAGTGGTGAGTAAAAATATTTTCTTCAAATTCCAAAATTTTGAAGTATTTAAATCATCCAAAATTATTTTAAGAAATTATTTAAACATTTGTATGAAAGTTTTTTGAAATAAATACAAGTAATAAAAATATTCTTATAAATTGGTTTAGAAAACAATAGCTTTTTGATATTTTGGTCAATTCTGGATTCAATTTATTCATGTAAGAATATTTTTGTATGATTACTAATATCTAACCTATTAAAAAAATTAAGTTGAAATTTAGTCTAAATTCTTTATAAATTACATATTTTTACTTTCGTATTGTTGCACTTATATGTCATTTGAATTTGTAACTGTACAATTTTTCATAACTTTACAATTTAATATTGAAATGAAGGTCTTAAAACTAAAAGTGTAAAACATTTTCTTTTATTTTACTTCACAAGAATATTTGCTACATATTATATTATTCCTAAATACGGATACACTACATAGATATTGTTTTTATATACATATTAATAAAAACTATTATAATCTAAAAATAAAAATACATATACATGTGTAAATAATTCTAATTTTATTACATAACAATGGGAATTAAAAAAGTAAAGATGGTATGTATTCACTATAGTATTGTGTGGACGAATACTATTGAGAAGCAGCAGAATGTGGGTAGTAGAATGTGGAGCAGCAACTACACTTTTCTCAAAACATATTTACTGCAGAAAAGTATGTATGCATATATTTTTCTATAGGCACATACACACTCATACATCTCAATAACATGCTTGAATTTGTGCACATATAAATGCATGCCTAACTATTGTAATTAATTTAGCAAAATTCTTTTTTCTCGATTTAATTTGGGGAATTTTCATGTTTACCACATTTTTTGTACCACTTTTCATTTTTACTTTATTAAGGACACATTTTCATAAATACTATTTTATAAGAGGCAATTTAAAAAAAATTAGAATCATAAATTTTACATTCCTAAACCCTACCCACCCCTCAACTCTAAACCTTAAGTTTTAGATTAATTAACCCAAAAGTTATAAGTGTGTTTCTTCTTTTTCAATCTAATTTTGATGATCAATATGGTATAGAGTTTGTCCCATATGAATGAATATACCTTTTATTTATTTTTGCTTACTTTTATTTTATGTTATACTAGTGGTTTGCCCGCTCTATACGCGGGATGTTTGCGAATATGATTTTTTAGAATATTTGTCCTTCAAAAGTGTTGCATGTATCTCTTTCTTGTTTCATTTCTTTCGATCATTATTTTTAATTCTCTCACTTAGTATCTGTCTCTCTCTTTAGCACAGCAAGGAGTAATTTAATTGTGATAAGAGTGAGAGAACGTTTTTTGAATTTCCGACGCTCGTAGTTTTTACATGATGATTTAAATATATAATTTGGTTTCTAATAGCTTTTACTAAAATCTATTTCTCATCTCTTTATGTCATGTGTTATTGCTTTATAAACATTCTTAAAGTTTTCTTACGATACAGTCCGCTTCCAAATTGCTATTTTCACCTTGCTAGAAAATAGTTGTATTTCATTTGTTTCGAGTGGCTTTATAGCAGGAACCTTATGGAGATGATATCAACTGGTTCAGTGTTTACGTGGTCAAACTTTCTAGTAGCTTGAGGTTTTGTTGTTCTTACTAATGAAGTTGAATCCTTAGTGGTTATCCTGATTGTTACTCCTGTCTAGGTTGTGGTATCAATTTCAGTCTTTGGAGCTTCATATGTGCTCTCTTTTTGGTGTAACTTCATATCACTTCTCAGTTTATGGACATCGAGTTTAAAGGATTTCTCCATGTATTTGGTTGTTTAAGTATAGTGGCTTCTA
This sequence comes from Moricandia arvensis, assembly GCA_905132765.1. Lineage (NCBI taxonomy): Eukaryota > Viridiplantae > Streptophyta > Magnoliopsida > Brassicales > Brassicaceae > Moricandia > Moricandia arvensis. Next base: position 155,602 of record CAJHQP010000177.1, on the reverse strand, counting down.
TCTATCAATTTCTTACTTATCACTTGTTACTTTAGCACATTCTCTTTGTGTTGGTTTGCCTTTGTTATTTTCTATTTTAAACATTGTTTCCCTAGTTGGAGAGTGATCTATCAATCTATAAAAAGATTAGTTGACCAAAAAGAGTTATTGGCGTCTAATAAAGTTTCTATAAAATCTTTAAAATACAATATTTATCGAAGATCTTAAGGTATATTATTTTATATTAAAGTTTGCATCATTTATTTTAATTTGAATAAGTAAGTAAAAGTCAATATGTAAAATTATTTATTCTTTAACATCAAATTATTATTAAAATTTTTGGTATTAGTTTTTATTGCTTTAGAAGTATTACAACAATCAGATATTATGTTCTTATATTTTGGTTGTGACTAATCTAAAGATAAATATTTGCTAAATCGCTAAATCTCTAAAATCAAGCCACATAATTATGGGACAAATCTGAATAAATGCATTGTGTTTATATATGTTGGCTCAAATCTAACTGACCCAATTTTTTCAAAATATATATACAAATAAAAAATTGAGTAAGAAAAAATAAAAACTACACGTTCTCTTTCAAGTTCTCATCCTCGCTTGTAGTCCCTCTCCCATATTGTTTCGTTTTACTTCCCAAAAACTGTTACTTTGGGAGTCACCATTTTATCTCACAATATAAAGCTGATTTTGATTGTTTTACAATTAATTCTCCCACCATCACATTCCTTTCATTTAGTTATAAATTTTCGTTTATCGCAAAAAAATAACACTATCTATCTCCCAAATTAGGTTTATGGTCTTTGCAAGTAAAATATTCGTCTAACATGAGAAGATGCATTAATTTTCTTTCACTTCTACATCAGTGTTTTAAAATTATTTTAAAAGAAAATGAAATTCCAATATATGGATACGAATATATTAGCATTTTATATCAGAGTATTTTGCAATATTTTGTATTAATATTCGTTTCTTATGAAATAATATGTAATAATTAGCTTTAGTGTTTCTACATTTTAAAAATATAGATATGTATACATGTAATAATTAGCTATAGTGTTCCTACATGTTAGAAAGAGAGATATGTCTGATGGCTAAAGACATCTCATTTAACTTTTGATGATCCTAGATTGATTTTATTACAACGAAACAATAATGTGGTAAAAACCAAGAAAATATTATTAAATATAATTATATTTTTTGGCTGAACTATGGTTCATTAAAACAAAAAAAAGTTTACCCACCACAAAGAAATGTTTAGAGATAAGAGAGTTGATTTTTCCACTGCATCAGCCTCTTTATTACATAATCTAGGAATATGATGAAAAGAATAAGCTTTAATGAAGCTTCTGAAATGGTAAATATCAAGGATATTGTTGCTACGTTCCCTGAGGAGTCCATAATGTGCAGCAATCTAACTAACACACGCAAATTAGACAATAGGGATGTCTTAAAATCAAGACAAAACTATGAAGAATACTTTGTCATATACTCGGGCTCTTTAGTATCTTTATTGATCATATGTGCAATAAGTTGATCATGCTAGTCGTTATCCTTATAGTCTCAATATACTTATAGATATTATATATTAAAATTTGTATAACTATATATATATATAGTTTGATAATAAATATGAAGATAACGTTTTACAATAAGAATATGTTTTCTAAATTATATTATTTCCTACAAATGTGTAAATATGAATTATGATGTTAAATCTAAATAATGAAAATCAGCTGATAAAATAAATATGTATTAGTAAAGAATAGTAAGCTGAACCGATGATTATATTTTTTGTCTATTACATATATTAAAAACATAAATTATAAAATATTAAAAAACATATTTGTGGATATTACTTATTAAGTAGTCAATTGAAGATGAACTTGTGATCACTCTAATGCTATTGTGCTTACTCTAATTATTAATTATTAAATTATAAGAGAAAAGAAAAACAGATTTATGGATATTATTTATTAAGTAGTGCCATTGTGATCACTCTAATTAAAAGGATGGTATATATTTTACATTCAGAAATCTCTTACTCACCTTTGTGACCAATGGGTTTGATTTTTAAAACCAACAATAACGTATTTTTTAATCATTAGTGGTTGTGATAATGCTTATTAAGACGTCGGCTGCTATTCTTGGGGAGTTTTAGTTTTGATTTACTTGCATGAGAAGTAAGGTAGAATTTGTGTTTTAATTTTCTAACCATATATGAGAGTGAATAAAATAACTGTAGAGAGGATGAGTTTGACCTTTTCACCGAAGCAACATATAAACTATCGCCTCCACAGCTTTAAAGTGATTTGTTGTCACTCACGCATGATGTTATGTGTCGTTCTTGTACTCTTAATGTTTTGTTTTATATGTATCTTGTGAAATGTCGTTATTATGCAGATTTAATGAACCATATGTACCTTGTTGGAGATGTTAATGATGATAACATGAAGTGTGATGTCGCAGGAATATATAAGTTGTTTAGATAATAATGCCTTCAGCGGTGCTGATTTCTGAACAAATAGAGCTAAATAAATAGATGTGCTGACGAGTTGAGGTCATATGAATTTATAGTGCTTTGAAATTAAATTAAAAACTATAAGGCATTGTGCGGGTAAAGATAAATGGATAAGGCTAGTTTGGGTGGAAGTGCAAATTTATTAACTTGACATGTCTGAGCGGTGCAAATTTAGAAAATATAAAGCAACAGAATTTGATCTATGAAAGACTTGAAGTTCTCTTGTTGAGTTTGGAAATAAAACTTTAAACTATAAAGTAACAGACATGTCCACATGTCTTGCAACTTCATATCCCCTTGTTCTTCTAAATTACTTATTTTGTTGTTTCTTTCCAGAGGACTCAGTTTCTTCTCTTGTCATCATCGCTTCTGTTCCCAAAAAGAAAATGCTTTAATTAGATAACAACTTGCTTTTGAAATCGACAATATCAGACGAACAAAAGATCATAGATTGAAAGTACCACACAAAATTTGATTTCTAGAATTGGCTACCGGAAAAGTTTGGTAAGAAGGTGAAAAGAAAAGAAACAACAATCAATTGAGCGGACTCCTGGAAAGCAAAACAGTTCAGAAAATGCCTTGGTGAAGGCTCAGTCAATAACATAGCTTCGTAATCCTGATAAGAGCATGGCGACTAATAGTATTGAGGCAAATGAAATCTCCAATTAGTAAAGATGAGTTCTTTGTAAAAAATGTAAGTGGATGTTGATTACCTTCTTGGTCCTTCTTGTTCATCATGCCTTTGAGACCAACTTCCACGCTGCTGACCATCTAGCTTCTTGTCGTTTTGATCTTCACCTTCAACCTAAGTCTCCTAATAATAATTTAAGAAAAAAACATTCCGTATGATATTTTACTGAAGATGTATTACTTTCTGAAGAGGAACCATGTTAATCTTAGGGTACCTTAACAATGGTGTAAGAAAGTTTCCATTTCGCATGAGGTTAATCTTCTGTGTCATTCCTCCACACCTTCAAAATCAAATAACCTATAAGCACAATTTCTTGCATCTTAAAGAAGATAAAGGAAAGTAAGATTAAAGGTTTAAGAAACCCTCTACGGGATCGGTTGCGAGGAGCAGCGCGTGAGAGTCCTCCTAGGCGGAATCCACAAAAATCTTGAAGCGTCTCCACAATCTGATTACATATAACACAACCTTTAAAAGGAGAAAACGGAGACTTAAACTGAGAGTAACGAAGCTATAAAGTTGGATCTTCTGCGTTACATGGGAAGTTAGGAGGTCGGTAAAGTACTTTACCGAAGACGTTACGTTGAGCTCGACGGTGTGCTTAAGTTCTAGAATTTACGGCTGCAACTTTGAAAATATCGATAGTGGTAGACGACTAAACCTAATTTGCTTGGGCCTTAATCTCTAAAGCCCACCAAAACGTAAACAAACAACAATCTCGAAACTTTTCTATGGGATGCCACGTGGAGGAATTCGCCCACCCCTCCATTGCTGATGTGGACACCATAAGGAGAGAGAAAAACCAACTTTATTGTTATAGATGTGTTCATTCTAATATTATATTCGTAGTAGGACGATAAAGACATTATTTTATTTTAGTATATTGGCTTGTTTCTTTGTTGGTTATCGTTCAATATATGATAATATAAATTTAAACGTGGAATTATTACATAATGATTTCATCAATATTAAACCATTTGAAATAGCTTTCTTACAGAGAGAATTCATCTTATCTTAATTTTACGAGTTAGATCTTACAAATTTAACTTCTCAAAGGATATACTCATCTTCTGTTGCAAGGCCATTTTCCAAGTGCTCACTTCCATGCTGATCTAAAAGGAGTGTAATATACATATCTTCATGATTTATGCTAAACGGAACCTTTATAGTAAAAAAAACAAACTAAATGGAATCATAAGTTTGATTCACCAATAAAAATGGATGAAAAATAAGTTTAGCAATTCAAATAATAATAAATTTTAAGTTAAAACAATTTATTTTTCAGGGTTAAGAGGATTAAAAAAAATTGGACTAAAACCAAAAATCAGGTTATTGTTTTTTATATTTGATTAGTATATGTGTTTTGGATAAAAATATTTCGATCACTATTACAATACTATCTTTCTCATATATTAGAATAATGCAGAAAATTATATTTGACACCAAGTGGGAAAAAGTTGTGATAAATATTTACAAAGATATAGTGTAAGACACAGCTACAAAAAGAGTAAAATTCAATAACAATTTAATATATCACAATAAAAGATGTTTACATAATATATAATCTTCGCAAAACGCGAAAAAAATCTCTAATTCCTTACAAAGATTTATATTTTGGTAATATTTTTAAAAAGGGTAATGACTATTAACTTATATATCACTATTAATATAATTTTCTGTATAAATATTTTGTAACATCCCAGTTTGTGATATATGTGGAAATGTTTAAGAGAATTGATTTGATTATCTATATCACCAAAGTGCACTGACCTTTTCCATCGCATATCCGTCTAGAACTCTAGAGTTAAGCATGCTTACGCTGGAGTAGTGGAAGGATGGTGACATATCGGGAAGTGATTCGCGATACGGTGTGAGCGAGACCAAAGTACGAGGAAATGTCAGATTGCAGGGACAATAAACAAGACTTTTGAGCCTTGGAAAATAAACGCACTGCCGGTCGCACGGAATGGAGCCCATAGGCCGAGAGAGTGGACGTGGGAGAACCATTAGCCGTGGGCGGTCGGGGCGTTACAAGTGGTATCAGAGGCGAACCCAAACGAGTGTGAAGTCAGTGAGGGCTCACACTAACATGGGTAATGACCTTGGGACGCAACGAGGGCATTGCGTCATTTAAGAGGGGGTGAATTGTAACATCCGAGTTTGTGATATATGTGGAAAGGCTTAAGAGAATTTATTTAGATACTTATGTCACCAAGCTAAACTTACATTTTCCATCGCACATCCGTTTAGAACTCCAGAGTTAAGCATGCTTACGCTAGAGTAAGGGAAGGATGGGTGACCTATCGGAAAGTGATTCGCGATACCGTGTGAGTGAGGCCAAAGCACATGGAAAGGTCATGTGATGATTGGAGAGACAGTAAACAAGACTTCCGACCCTTGAAAAATTAACGCGCCGCCCATCGTACGGAGTGGAGCCCATGGGCCGAGAGAGCGGAGGTGGGACAACCATTAGTTATTAATTAATTATTAATAACTCATGTTTTGGAAAAATTTAAACAAAAATCGAATATAAGTAAATTAAGAAAAAAAATGAAAAGGAGTATAAAATTCATAATTCAAACCCATGAGAAAATATTAAATTAGTAATGTTCCAAATGCAAAATATTATTTTTAAATAAAATAATATTATATTTTAATTATTATTTATGTGCATGACACATGAAGATTATATTACTAAAATTTATATAAATCTAAATATAGACATATCTAAACCCCTTAGACATCATTGTGAAATGATTTACATATGTGTCATTTATGTATTCAGTTTCAACAGAAAATAATGATATGAATCTTGAAAAATGATGACATGTCATTAACTTAATTATGACATGTACAAGTGTTCTTATAAAGATTTATATTTTTGGCTATGTTTTTTATATGGGAATGATTATTAACTCATATTCAACCATTGATGTAACTTTTGTATAAGTATTATTTTGGGAAAACTATTTAAATATATTGTTTATTAATAACTCCTTTTTGGAAAAAAATAAAAAATGAAAATTGAATATATTTAAATTAAGCAAAAATGAAAATGCATATAAAGTTCATAATTTAAACCGATGAACTTAATTAATATAAAATTAATAATGTCCAAATGTACTATTTTTTAATTAATGTTATCTTTAAATTATTATTTTGTGCATGGCACATGAATATTATATTCTTAGAATTTTTTTATATACATATATATATATATATATACATACCTAAAAATAGGTGAAGAAACATATAAATAATAACTAAATATGATATAAATTTAAAATTATGTCTTTATAAAATTTAATTTTAACTTTACTGAAATTTAACCTAAAAAAAGTCAAATTGTTAGACCAAATAAAAAGAATAAAACGACAACAAATAAATTTGTGATTTTTTCAAACGGATAAATTTAAATATAAAAAAAAACAACGCCTCCATGTAATTTTTTTTTGAATTATTATTTCTTCGTATAGCGCAGGAAAATTCCTAATAATTAGCGTAAAAATTATGAAGAGTATTCAATATACATACATTATCTGTAAACTATACTATTAAAGAATATTAATCAAATAACATAAAACAATGAAGTTTTGACAAACTTCTAACAAAAAATAACAATATCTATGAAATAATAAGATATCATAGTCCTAACATTATTTATTTATAGCATAATTAGATGAAGTAGAAGATAAATTTAATATTTCATTTTTTGATGTATTTCATTTCAATATATATATATATATAAAAACTATTGCTTAAATTGTTTTTAAGTATATATACATATATATATATATATTTTTTTTTCTTAGTTAACAATTTTTTTAATATTGTTTCAATTTCAGAAAATAACTAACCCGAACGATGTGATACTCATTGAGAATATTCCATTGAATCGGATACAATCCACCAATAAAGACAAATGACACTTTACACAGCCTAGATATGAAGTAAAACATCTTTTTCCGATAGACGAAGACATGCACCAGTTTTCAGCTCAGATACTAAGGCTTTGTAGGCTTATTCATGAAAAATTATATGCTCTCAAAATTTGAATATTTCCATTGTCAAATTATTTCGGATGGCTTAGCGATAAGGAGAAATTTCAAAACTCGAGGGATAAAGTATGATACATAGTGTGAATGATGTGGAGCAGATAAAGAAACAAAAAACCATATCCTCTTTTAATGTCCTCCGGCCACTTATTTATGGGCTCTCACAAGGATCTCCATGAACCTAGATAGTTTTCCTATGCAATCGATTTATGCGAATATGAATTATTTGTTTTGGAGGATTGCACTGTACAAAGAAAACCATAGATTTTGTTAGATTCCATGGTAAATTTGGAAGGGGCACAATGATAAGATTTTTAACGGTATTGATAAAGATTTTGGAGATACTTTACCGTTGGCAAAAACAGAAGCAATACTATGGAATGAGGCACAAATGGCGAAGGTGCAGACCGAAACCCAAACACTGCCCACACAAAGTAGGAGGAGGAACACAAAGCACACCACACATAGTAGGAAGATTGATGCTTCATGGATGGGTCTTGGAGTGATAAGGACTTATTCTCAGGATACGGTTGGTATAGTAAACTAGAAGGTTATGATGACTGATGGAGGGCAAGAACACAAGAGGAAGCATATCACCCTTACACACAGAATTTAAAGCTTCTTTCTGGGCAGTGGAATGTATGAAAGCTCTCTGACAATATCATATGACTTCTGCGATAGATTTTTCTCAGTTGGCGAAGTTGGTTTCAGAACCAAAAGAATGGCTTGCTTTGCAATTTACCTTGAAGAAGTACAAATGATGAAGGAAAGTTCTAGAACTTTTGAGATCAATCATGTGCCTCAGACTCAAAACAAAAGGGCGAACAATCTTGCACACGGTGCTCAGACTCCACCGCCGTACTTTGTTCATATAAACAAAGAGTTCCCTTTTTAGAAAGCAGAGTATTGACTGAGATTATTTATGTTGATGACAAAAAAACAGAATGTTACACTATCAAATATACATTTTAAAAGAATTATATAAATTATTTCAAGTACATATATGCACATCTATATATATAAAGTACAGTTCTCTCTCTCCAGAGGAAGCCACGTCATCAATTCGTGCTAGGAGAACGCGACACGTGTCACCTTCACTCAAACCGCCGCGTTTCATTTAACTTATTCTTCGTACATGCGGGCTTCGTATTTGTCTTGGGCCCTTATTTATTTAACCACACTTGACCAGTCCGTTGCAGTAACGCACCGTTTTGATATTAGGGTTGAGCCCCTCTTCTCTTCATCTCCCCCATTCGAGATCAACGCCCGACTTGATTTCTAAAAGCCTTGATTCGTCTTCTTCCAAACAATCAGTAGCCTCTTAAAGTACTTTTTAAATCCATCATCCACGATCCACATTCAATGCGATCTTCACACACGCAAGGCGGTGGAACTGCAACTATAAAGGAGTAAGCTTTCCTACCATGAGAACCACAACAGTATTTCTTCAAACCAGTAATCTTATTTTCATTAAACTGGCTAACGCAACAGTAATTTCTTTTTGATTCGAAGACCAAACGATGCTCCTCCTCCGTTCAACTGCGGTTGTTCCGTTTTTGGGAGGTCAGGAACATCCGACGCAGTGGCAACTCATGGAGTGGATATGCTGCTACTGGATTCACAGGTTTGTTCTGCTCCTCTGTTTGATTTCATAGCTGGATTTTTTTTATTCAATTTTAACGTTTCCGTCTGGTTGAATCCTTATTACCAAGTTTTCCTGTTTAGATCTTCATTGACTTCTATTTAGGTTTAATCGTCAGTGAAGGTTCTCAGAGATATGAATATTGTCAGTAATTGGTATGTCTATGCAGTTTGGCGTTGTTTGGTTCTCGGTTCATCTTCTCATAGGCGTTAAAGCTTGGATTGATTCATCGTCGTTAACAAATTCTTAGCTATTTCAACCCATTAAACAACGATCACTCATTCAATGACTCTTATCCCTCATCCAAGCAGTGAATTTCCACCTATAAAAAGGTAAGCCTCATCCCTTATAAATTTTTTTCCAAAGCCGCAACTTCGGCCAGTAATGGCGGCGAAAGGAAATCTTGGTGGTAGAGGAGGGAGGTGGTGTTGGTGGTTTGGGTTGGTTTGTGTAACGGGTGCCTGCACCTCCTGTGAAATCTCCAACGGATGGGCTATAAACAACATAATCTGTTGGTGCTCATATCAAACGTGTAATTGAACTCTAATGTTGTGTCATTCATATATATGAAGTTTCCGCATCCTTCTTTCACCTTTTGTTTGTCATAATGTTATGTCAGTCATATATGTGAAGTTGAATTTGATTTGGTTTTTGCAGACAAAACAAGCCTTTACACCAGATCAAATTAACTATGCCAAAGTGTCCTATGATATGAGGAGGTTCTCTTACACGATATAACTTTACGTTTGATTAGAGTTTCTTTTCTTTTTGAAAAACCATCAAGCTGCTGTTACAGGTCTCAGTGGTTGTTAACTCAAAAAATGAACGCCAAGGTGAAAAAAATCATCTCTTATTACTTGATTCGCGCTCAGGTTTATATGTTTTCTGAGTCTGACAATGAAACTGGTGCTGGCCAATGCTTCCTCAGTAAGTAAGATGCTCAAATAATAGTCTTTTGTTACACTGTAATCATAAACGTCTACTCAAACATGATACACATTATTCACCACATATTATGTTAACACTTATGGTTCTTATTTTAAAAGAACATGTGTGGAGGACCCCTTGAGAGCAATGTTCCACATGTCAGCAGAATCTACACATCTTAGTTGAAGTAGTCCGAATTCAATTCTTTGCACAATAAAGTCATACTTTTGATTTGCTTTTTTGCTACTTTTGGTCAACTTTATAATGTTGCTACGACGACCCTTCTGAAGTTGAGTTACGATCATGAAAAGCAACAAAATGCGTGGTCTTTGGATTCTCAATGGTGCATGTAGAATAGTATTTAACTTCAGAAGATTATATAGAGACTCTTAGATTTTCGAAGATGGTACAATCAGTTTATGGTTACATGGTTTGAACCTCTCACACTAATAATATCTTTGTCCATTCAATTAAAACGAATCTCCAATCCATTTTGTCGCTATTATTTTTGTATCACTGTAAAAGTAAAAGTTCATGGTTATTTTCATGAACTATAAACGAATTCAGTCATGAGAGGAATGGACTACTAGATTTGCCTCAAGGTTGTTTTTAATAATTGAATCAAGGACCATTTCTTATGAAAATCATTTATGTATTAATCAAAGCACATGAATACATTAATTAACAGCATTCAGAATTAAATACATGAATCATAAAAATGTTACGCAAATCATAGAAGAACAAAATTAACCTTTAATTATTTTTTAATTATATTGTGAATGGTGTTATTCATCTTTTATTTACAAAACCCATTTTACAATACCATAAAGTTCATGCTACAGTAAAAAACTTTTTTTATCATCTATATAAATAAATTAAACAAGATATTATAAATATTGGAACTCTTCAGACAAAACATATTTTAAATATAATAGTAAATACAATGCAAATGTATAATGAAAAAATATATATATATATAGGGAAATTTTCATGTTTACCATATTATTGGTACCACTTTTCATTTCTATATTCATTAAAGACACATTTTTATAAATACCACTTTTTAAGAGACAAATATTTTTAAAATTAATTAGAATTCTAAATTTTACATTACTAAACTCTACCCCACCCTTTAATTCTAAACCCTAAGTCTTAAATTAATTAATCCAAGGGTTATAAGTATGTTTTTCTTCTTAAAAAATAAGGGTAAAAGTGATTAAGGTAAACATGAAAAATGATACAAGAAAAGTGGTAATTTTGGCAATTTTTCATATATATATATATATATATATATATATATATATATATATATATAAAAAGATAAAAAATTACTAAATCAAATTATTTGAACTTAGGACAAACAAACTAAAATATTATTATTCATTTACAAAGAACTACAAAAATATTCAATTAAAACTGTAAAAGTTAAGAAACTAATAAGAAAATAAAAAATAAAACTAAACTATTTACATAATAGTGAACAAAGACGTAGATTACTTATGCATCAAAGGTATCTGCTTTACATTAAAATATTTGAAACATAATTTGATAATTATATATTTAAGTGTTAATTTATAATATAAACAACTAGATTTGCACTTTCACTATTTTACTCAGTTCTAAAATATCATATTCAGACTAACATATACCATAACGAATGCAATCATGTTGACCCCAATCCTTTGGCAAATGATAATCATGAGAACCACAAAACCTATTCTCAGGAACATAAAATATAGCAACCACAATTAAACAACCAATTTTAGATTCAAAGTTATCAAAAAATGCAGCGAGAGCACCACCTACAGCTTATACATCTAATATAATATGTTATACGTCGTACTCTATTAATATAAATAAACATCAAAATCCAAACATTATTAATCTTAATATACATAATCCCTCCACACCCTAACATTCTCAAAAATCATAAACATTAATATACAATTTTAGAAAAGCTTATATAATACACACACAAAGAAAATATACAATTAGATCATCTATAAAGTAGTGTTTTCTCTCATGTGAAGTTGCCACATCATCAAATATACTCACCACAAATTGACACTTCACTTTAATTTTTTAAAATTTGTAAAAAAAATCTCATTTTTCACTCTCTTACTATTTATACTAAATATACTAACATAATATTAAATAATCCATATATTTTTAATAATTAAATATGAATTAAGCACAACCCAATTATGAATTTTAAATTTTAAATAATGTTTAAATAAATATTTTCAATGATTAAAAATGATTTAAACCCAAACCAATTATAATTTTAAAAATTAATAGCATAAATATTAACAAATATAAAATTAAAATTTTGGTTAAACTAATATATTTATATTATTAAATACTTTCAAGAAGTTATATTGTTTCCTTAAACATTATAATCATTACATCATATATTTTATAATTAAATAAATATTAAAATATTTATAATTTATAGTCATTTATCATTTGATATCATAATCCATAAAAGAAGAGAAATTATTAAAATTAGTATTCAAAAATTTATATTTTTTCATTAAGCATTGTAAGCATCTACAATATATATATATATATATATATGTGTGTGTGTGTGTGTGTGTGTGTGTAATCAACTACATCATATATGTTATATTATTTTAATATTTATTTTTAATATATATTGGTTTGAAATAAATATTAAAAACTTTACATAGTTTTATAATTTAAGTAATATAGATAAACTAAAAAAAATATGAATAGTCATTTAACATTTGATATCATAAATAAAAAACAGCATAGCTTATTAAAAATAGTATTAGTAAATTTAGTTATATTAATCTATTTGTGTTAAGCTTTAAATTATCTATTGAAAAACTTAATGACCAGTTTTAAGCAAAACTTATACTTAATAATACTTTTAACATCATATATAAGTAAATAATTTTAAGAAAAAATCAGAATATTAATAAATACAATAAAAATATTTCAATATAATGATAATATATAGTAAATTGTTAATATGTGACAAGCCATTTATATAAAATAAATTTAATGTCAAAATCATATTTTAAATATCGTATTATTCTTCAGAAACGATAACCCAAATAACAAAAACCAAACAAATTATTGATGGAAGTCAATACAACATTTACAAAATACGAACAGTCATTTCACGGATTTTGGGTTGCAATCTTCAAATGTTTAGCATTAAACACCTTATAAAACTCACAAATTTCTTAAAATATATAAGACAACAAATTCTTCTCTAATTCGAATAGTACACTATATAAACAAAAAAAACAACATCATTAAATATACCTTGAAAACTAAACAATAATTATTTTCTAAAAAAATTCCTAATTATTTTGAATGATATGGTTTATTTGATAATTTAAAAATATGTAAATATTTAGACAGCAATGTGTTATGTTTTATGTTGGTTAACAATGATAGGTAAAGTGTATTTTCTACATAATGTAAAACTATAGATTTCAAAGAAAATGTAAAAAATAATATATATATTAACAATATATAAAAATTTATATGTTGAATATCAATCGCAATTCCAAATGATATCAATACTAAAAAATGTAAAATAATTACACACTAAATTTTTTTTAAAAAATAGTTAGATAAACATATGTTTTTAATAAAAATAATAAAATTGAATAGTAAATATATTTTGAAATTAATTTTGAATTTAGAATAATTAAATATTTTTTTTCTTACTTCTCGCCCGTAGGGCGGGCCTACCCTAGTAAAAAATATAATAATCATACACTTATTGTAGAATTGTGCTAAGTACAAAGAAAACATTGTGCGGATAGATTAATAATTAATGTCATTCAAATTGAAATATAGAAAACATATAATAAAAATATTTATAACAGTGTAGTAGCAGTTAATACACATAATATAATCAATGTAAAAATGTAATATTTTATAATTAATAAAAATAAATATATGTTTATAAAAACAACTTATATATTTATTTATACAAACATATATATATATATATATATATATATATATATATATATATATCTAAATAGTAATTATTTTAGAAGGTGTAATTGTATAAAACTTAAATAGAAAAAAATATTAAATACATACAATTTCATAAAAATGTATATAAATCAATTTTATTTTATTACTTTAAACTTATTATAAGATAAAACTAAATTATTGATATAGACTCCTTTGTAACACGAATATAAAATTTATTAGAATAAAAAGGAACAATGTGTATGATCTTCTTTTTATTTGATTATTTGTTCTCACCATGGTTCCTAATGCCAGTGGTTGCATATGTGCTGCATATATCAATGGTAGGAACTAAACAGAGTTGATATGTTATAGTATACTATATACTTACAATGTGGTAAGCTTTATTTTTGCATAAGATTTGAGGTTTTAGAGTTCTAGGGAGACGAGAGAAGCTTCCTAAACCCATGTTCTTATATCTTTAACCTAATTATGTTTTATGTGATGAATTATGTTTCTACTTCTAGGTTTGAGTAGATCCACGTGTTAGATTTATGGGTTTTCTAAGGTTAAGGAAGAATTGTTAGAATAGATATAATTGGTAGAGTAATCTTATAATTCTTCATCTAGATTGACCTTAACGCTGACAACCTAGAATTTAGATCTCAATATAATTGGTAAACATGAAAGTATTATTGATTTCTTGAATCAATTTTAGATAAACATATTACATGTCATTAAAAATAAATTGGTTTAATGATTTTGTGAACTTATCAAACTTATGCTTAATGCTTGTCTGAATTATTTAATTTGCAAAGAAATTTATGATTCCATGATCTATACATAAATAATCTTTGCAACAAACGTTGATTGATTCGAGTATTGTGATTTGAGTCTAGAAACAATTCTTAGTTAAATCCTTAGCAATTCGTTTGATCTGCAATTCAAACATACCTGAGAATATCATTGAGTCTAACGCTTTTTTTGAATCGAAATACAAACCGTTTTAGTTTCTCTTTTGCTTTCATTATATTCACTTATGTTTAACTTAATCCGAAAACTGATTTCTATTGAGTTATCTTGTGTCTCTGTGGATTTGACTTCTAAATACTACAAATGTATCTCTGAATCTACAAAGTACCTCATCAGGGACTAATTTGAGTATATCAATAGTTGAGATGTAAAATAAGCCAAGTAAGTGCATGAAATTAATGATCACACTTCATTATTACCAAATACATGAACTGCATATATTCGCAATGTAGTTAGTACGTATATGAAAATATGGTGGCAATTATATACTAGTAGTAATTAGTAAGAAGAGATTAGTGTTTGCGCTTGGACTTCAAGGAAGTGAGGGAATGAGAGTTGTTGTGCCAGTTCCTCTTGCGTTGATTAATGAACCAATTGTTGATTTGCTTCAACTGTAATCCTGTCTCTTCCACCAATTTTGCCTTGTCGTCTTCCTGTTCAAAATCACATCGTTTCTTTTTATATTATACGTTGTTGTTGTTAATTACTCAATCTCTTTTTTTATATTATTATGTTTTTTCTATTATTATGTTGATGCATATAAGAAATTTAACAATGAAAAACACAAGAAAACCATGTAGATTTTGGTGTGTTAAACTTAAAACAATTGTCAAAAAGGTAAATAACTTTGACCCAAATTTGTGTGTCTGTGTTTTTTGGTGAGGGCCAAATATGTGTGTTGGTTCGTTCAAATACAAAGAAAAAAAAAAAAGCATGGTACTCACAGTAGGGTAAGGCCACTTGCAATGTTGTTGCC
Organism: Moricandia arvensis; assembly: GCA_905132765.1. NCBI lineage: Eukaryota > Viridiplantae > Streptophyta > Magnoliopsida > Brassicales > Brassicaceae > Moricandia > Moricandia arvensis. The sequence continues at coordinate 140,026 of CAJHQP010000177.1, read as the reverse complement.
ACCAATTTTTTAAGACAGTGGTTGTATCTCCAGGCAATTTCCCAGCCCTTCTTTTCCTCATTATCTCTTCTCTTACATCTTCAATTCTCGATTTAAAACCCTTTAATCAAACGAAAAGAATCAAAGACATTTTTAAACTAGAAGGACAAAAACAAATAAAATACATAATAATATAAACATATTATTGTTGTGAACCATAACAATATAACATAGTTTACCTGTTTGAGTTCGAGTTTAAGTTCTTGTCTGACTCTTTCCATAAGAGATCTTTCTGATTCAGTCGGAAGCAATGGACCAAATCCCGTCATATCGTGTCCGCTGCTAAAATCAACGCCTGAATTATCCGACGAAAAATCCATATGAAGATCGTCCTCCTCCTCCTCCTCGGACATCGTCGCACCAGACCCTTCTCCTAATGTCGCTCCTACGGGAAAAGAGAAAGTTTAAACGAAATGTTACTCCATCACTCCAACTACTAGATTTAGATGGACTAAGCCCAAAAGCACTTCCACATCAATTCGTCAATGTGTGCATTGACATCTTTAGAATAAACATATAAAGTTAAGCACAAATTAGTTACATCCATGTATATATCATATATTTAATTCTGAAAGCTACATTTATTTCTTGTATCGAGTTGTGGAAGCTATATATATTCTTCATCATCATCTCTCAGTGCATACATTTAATTATATATAAGTTTTTATGTATACCGGCGGCTGTTCATATCTGGTATCATCAGCAAGAACCTTTAGATACCTAAATCATTTATTTGTTTTACAATAATCTATTTTCCACACAACATTAGTTTTAGTTATTAGTACTATAATTGGAAACTCGTGCCTGGTTTAATATATTAATAGTATTTATTATTGTGTATGGGTATATAGTTTATAATACTAATTTCTAAGAATTTTAAAATAAAAATATGATATTTAAAAGTCTTATTCTTAATATTCCACTCCTCGTATAAATAAAATAAATTTCAAGAAGGTTAATTTGAATAAAAATGATATTTTACCTAAATAAATAAAAAATGTACGAGAAGAAAACCTGTGAGAGAGTGGAGGTTGTTCTCAATTTCACGGCAAGCCATCACAGCTTCAACGGCATGAACCCTCACGTGTTGTTGAAGCTGTTCTTTGAAGCTACACAACACCATTACAAATTGTGCCTGTATCCAATTTTTGTTATATATACCAATATATAAATATAAATAAATAAATATATATACCTGTATATATATATATATATATATAGAATATTAATATAAACATTCAGTACATTCAATTTATTTACGTTTAATGAACATTTCCATATATATGTATACACACATATAAATACGTGCATCTGATGTGGTGTGTTTAGATTTTAGAGCGCTTAAATTATATATAGTCAAATATAAATTCAAGTATATAAATAATCCCAAATTACTTCCAAAACTGTAGTTGAGATATCAATTCCACTTTAATGCAGTTGCAATTTTTTGTGTGGAGTAAATAACCCGCTTCAACCAACATGAATAATCAAAATTTAAATAGATTACCTAATTTTCCCTATTAATTACGAAGATGACAGTTTATAGATTGACTAACTCTAGTGAATTTTACACAATCATGGCACCTCTTAAAGCTAAACCTACACGATGTGCATATGCATGTGTGTGTATAATAGTATATGTGAAAATTTTGTGAAGATACACAGATTTCCATGGAGATTTACAAAGTTTACATCTTGTTATAACAACATTTACGCACTTCAGATTTAGACTCACACGGATCATGTACAAAAAAACCCACAAAAAATAATTGAAAACATAGTGCCAAAAGATTGAGTAGTAAATATAACTCCACTCATAGTTAGTCCACTAGCAATCATTAAGAAATTTTACAAAACTTTCACAAAACTTCTGCAGAAGTAACCACTAGATCAATGAAAAAACATTCTATTGACACATTTTTCTTTCTTTTAGCTAAGAAACATTTTTGCAAACAAACAATATTTGTTTAATTTCATTCATTCTTGCTCCATTTTAAATCGATCTTTTAATTTCTATAACAATTAAACAAAGAACGAAACAAGTAACCAAACTAAAGACTAATTTCTACAACAATTAGTATAATGAACGTACCAAGAAATTGTCGAGCTCGTGACGACCATGATGCGAGAATCCAACGGCTGTGGATGCATAAGATCGGAGAAGATGATGAGAGTGAGAAAGCTGAGCTTCAATGATGGGAAGCTGATCGATAGGAGTTGCCACCCTCAGACATGCCACGTGTGCGGCCAATAATTGCTCGTACATGGGATGTGTCGCTATCTCACCTTTCATTTGCCTATTTTGATCCTCCACCAGGGCTGCGTCTCCGCCTACTGTGGCTCCTATCATACCTAACGCTGCTTCTTGCATATTCTTTTTTTTGCTAAAATGCTTCTTGCATATTCTTGATCAAAGACACCGGTTTTGTCCTGAAAACCTTACTTCTTGAACCGGTTTTGTTTGTATTATTAGCTCGTAGACAGAGAAAGAGGGAGAGAGAGAGAGAGAGAGAGAGATCGGAAGAAATCAACATATATATAAACAAAATTGTCCTGGTTTGTTTCTTTTTCACCTTTTTATAAATATGTATTATTTATTTACAATTATTCTTTTATTTGTTTAAATTTAAAATGTTTCGGTAGCCAAAACAAAATCATATTTTGAGTTTTGATCCAATTAATGGACTGGTCTGACCACACCATATTAATGATCTTTAATTATGATAAGTCTATACGTATCAATTTTCCTGAACAGCTTTATCTATATTATTAAAACTAAAGTCACTTTTCGGACTGTTTGGAAACAAGAGTAGGATTTTAACCGAAAATTCTGTTTAGATACAGGGATAACTTTGTTTGGATACTAGAATCTATATTAATTCCAAAATATTATATTTAGATATTTTCTTCTATTTACACATTTAGTCATCTCATTTCTTTTTATTTACAAATTCTTCCAATATCATTAAAAATAATATATTTAAATTAATTAATTTCAATGGGTTGTTATTTCTTTGTCGTGAAAAAAACAATTTCGAAATATATAGTGTATGTTATATAAAACTATCTATAAATATAGTATTATTTTTTATTTTAGTAAAATATAAAAGTTTTGTGAGTTTAATTTTCAGAAAACATGTATTAAATATCGATCTCCGCTTAGAATAATAATTAAAAATCTAAAAATATACACGCACACGAATATAGGAAATATTGTGATCAGTTGCACATGTTTCAGTTGGAAAACAGAAATACCGAATATTTTATACTCAAATCTATCCAATATTGCAAACAATTGAACAAATATTTATGATTTTCATATATTTTTAATGCATATCTTCCTAAAGTTTTTGTAACAATTTATTGACAATACATATCCGTCCTTTATTCTAATCATTTTCCCCTACGATATAAGAAATACTTGATTTCTAAATGATATTAACATAAATATATAAATTATATTTGATTTATAAAATATCGGAATACACAATTTTTAAAGTACCAAATAGTTGATTTTTGATTTAATAATATTAGATATTAGATATAATAGATTTTTTGAATAATCACGATTTTAATAATCATCAATTAGAAACCAAATAAAATAGTCTATTTTTGATCATATAAGATTTTAAATTTAAATATATTATATATTTGATATAATAGATTTTTTAAACAATCACGATTTTGATAATCAATCAATTAGGAACAAAAAAATTTCCAGAATATTCCTCAACTCATTATACCATATTTATAATTTGATAACATAATTTTCAATCCTTTTAAAACGTGTGCAACATCCACTGAATATTTTGAGTATATAAATTTGGTATCAGAATTTGCCTTATAACTATAGATATAAGTTTGATTTTTTTTCTATGAGAATAAATATTTAACACATACGATTATAGAAAAGCAATATATATACAAAAAATCTAATCAATGATTAGCCTTTATGTTCGGCCTCAAATACAAGCAACTCAAATTTATATACAAAATTTTGTTTTGTATTTTTTTCAAGTATTTTGGCTAACCTAATTATTCTTTGAACATGTACTAGGTGTTCTCCATGAAAAAAACCAACCCCTCAAACTCAAGAATCCAATGGTAGAAGACTACGGTTCTTCACCAATGGAAGCATTCAAAAACGGAAAGAGGGAGACTAAGCTCCATTACAAGGCCATTCTTGCAAAGGTGAAGGAAAGGGACGAGGCTGTGTATAAGAGGCATAGAGAGGAGTTGGATGTCATTGAGCTTCAAGGAAAGCTCTCGGTTCTTGACCAACTTGAACCCATCTTTGAAGCTCTAAGGAATCAAAAGGAGAAACTTGAAGTCGATCTTGAGATGGCACAAGCTAAGTTGGATGATGTGAGTGTTCCAAACATCGATTGGTACAAGTGGGATGAACCTCAAATATATGATTAAACTCTTTGAATCTTTTGCTCAATGACTGTTGGTGATGTTTTAATGTTTTTTCTTGTGTTTTTGGATTTCATAACTATTTTACGTTTGTTACACAACCGTTTATGTATAATTATTTTGGATAATTAATGTTTAATTATGTTTTGATAAGGTCTCTAATATCCTTTGATCTATCATGATATATCTTTATTCTTGTATTTTGAGATTCAAAGATTGTCATTTATCTTTGATGATTTGATTATTTGTTTAGATATGAAATTTATTTTTGATATTTTAGTAACGAAAATAATGCATTTTTTAGGTTTGTATATATTTTAAATTGATGAATATATTGTGTGGCATTAGATTTAGATTTTTTAAGTTATTGTATCAATTATCGGTTTAGTTTTAGGTATATTATTATTGCTATAGATAGTAAGAAAAATAATGCACAATTTAGGTATAAAGTTATTATTGAAATTTTGTGAACCTCATCATTATATTTGTGCAACATGCAAAACTTGATTTGACAAGTTATTGTGGCAAATGTAATTATTTTTCTTATATAACAAACATAATTTATTTAGTTAATCTATGTTTGTAATGATGCTCTTTTGACAATGACAATACTTATGGAGGTGACATGATTGAGTATTATTTAGTTTTTCAAATTATTTGTTTTGTTAGCAATCTCAAGTTTTAAATATTGTATCAATTTTAGAAATGGTTTTTATGACAAGTTATTATTATTTAGATATTATTTATTTAGTTGTAATGTTAGCAATCTCAAGTTTTAAACTTTGTATCAATTTTCGAAATGGTTTTTAGGTATATTATTATTGGTATATATATGTAAGTGTTGTCTAATGATGTGTTTCAAATCTAATTTTACAAGTTATTATTGGGATTCTATGAACCTCATCATTATATTTGTGCAACATGCAATACTTGATTTGACAAGTTATTGTGGCAAAAGTAACTATTTTCTTATATAACAAACATAATTTATTTAGTTAATCTATGTTTGTAATGAAGCTCTTTTGAAAATGACAATACTTATGGTTGTGACATGATTAAGCATTTGAATATTGTATCAATTTTCGAAATGGTTTTTAGGTATATTATTATTGGTATATATATGTAAGTGTTGTCTAATGATGTGTTTCAAATCTAATTTTACAAATTATTATTGGAATTCTATGAACCTCATCATTATATTTGTGCAACATGCAAGACTTGATTTGACAAGTTATTGTGGCAAATGTAACTATTTTCTTATATAACAAACATAATTTATTTAGTTAATCTATGTTTGTAATGATGCTCTTTTGACAATGACAATACTTCTGGAGGTGACATGATTGAGCATTATTTAGTTTTTCAAATTAGTTATTTTGTTGAAGAAAGTCTAATTGTTTTACAAACATAGATTAAAATATTTTATTGTTCACCATATAAATATTGTTCTCTTTTAATTGTATACATACATTTGCTAATTCGGTTATGTTCGAATATTTGGACAAAGTAATTCTTCTCCTAACAAAATCGACTACATTTCAAATAGTTTTGATTTTTCAAAAAATCAGATTTATAATAAACTATTAAAAAATCTACTAGATTTCAAATACTTCTCCTAACCTTTTTTTGAATATAATCTATTTCAAAAAACTCTTTTGTAGCAATGAGTTAATTATCTAAATTTGTTTACTAAAATATTACAATTTTAATATGTTTTATAATTTACAAATAAATAAATTTTAAACAACCGGTATATATATGAATACTCATTAATAATATACCTAAAAATTCTATAGTAATAATATAACTAAAAACTACATAATAAATGGATGGTTTTATAAGTTTTTGTTTCACCATCAAAAGGATTATGAGCAAGAAAAATCTCACAAGCAGCAAAGATTCGATCATGCAATCATAGGATATAAACTTATTATAAATCATAGTTCGATATTAAGTTGGTAAAAAAGGTCAAAATCAAAACTCGCGCTTTCTAAGCGCGGGTCAAAATCTAGTATTACTTAAAACTGTTTAGAAATACAAACAAAAAAATTACATAGATAATATATCTTATAAGTACAATTGAGCATTCTATACTAATATCTCTGAATCATTAGTGAAAATTGGTGAGATTTATGAGATAGTACTGATTTTATGAATCGATCTAAATGTGTTAAGAGTGGAGATCATTCTATTGGTCTAAAAACTAATTTTACTTTAATCATTTTTTATTAATAATTCTATTATTTGGCAGAGTTAAACCATTGTATCAATTTTCTACTATTGTTATTCATTTGTGTGAAACAACGATATTATACTTATAAACACAATAATAAGGGTTAACTTAAAAATATGATTTATGCTCTTTATTTTTTTTTTAATTGTTAATAAAGGGTAACATGCTAATTTATTTTTAATTGTTAATAAAGGGTAACATGCTAATTTCGTATCCTAATCTAGACAGTCCTTTCAGATGATCCTACTCCTCTATTATCTCTGGCTACAATAAAAATTTTAAGAGAGAAACTGTGAAAAGTGCAAGGAGAATACTAAGATCAATGAGAAAGAGAATGGTGTAATCAGTTTTAGCATGTACAATTCATGTATCTGAATATTGGCTCAATTCATTTTTTTTTTTGTGCACAAAATATTGCCTCAATTCTTTTTTTTTTGTGCACAAAATATTGCCTCAATCCAAATTTTAAAATGTGTAGAAATTGGGAGCCCTAATTTATTTAAATGTGTATGGACTTGGAAAAATATTCTGCAAATGATTTTTTAAAATTCATAACTTTATGAGTTATTCAGTTCATTTGTTGAAAAAGAAACTTATACTACATGAGTTTTACTGTTTTACACATGACTAAGAAATGGTGCATAAAGCTGCATCACATAAGTCATAAGTGACCATATAATTGTTGGATAAGTATATAACTGTATTTGTTCTATTGAATAGTACTATTAATTTGGTGCTATTAGTTCAGTGGGTGTAAGAGGATTAGGTGTGTCTACCGGTCCCGTCGTTAAAGGTAGGATGATATTTTCTTTATCTCAACAAATTCATTATTTCCAACTAATTTTTAAGTTCAAGTTGTTAAATCACTGTTAGGTTTCAAATCATTGTCAAGACAAAAAAGAAAGCGATGAGTTTTTTTTCCTGATTAGATTAGACGTATTTTCATTTTACATTTTATTATTTTATATATACAAAGTTATATAATTATATTATAAGTATAGTTTTATAAAGCACGTTAGCAACGTCTCGTTTTCATTACTTTACGTCAAGGAGAATATCGTGGAACCAAACATAATAGCAGTTTTCTAATTTCGTTTTAACGAATCTAGTTTGAAAGGATCAAATGAAAAGTTTTTTTTTTTATTTGAACGGCAAACAAAAAGTCAAAATAATGATCTATACGGCCAAAAGAGAGGCTCCACGGCCAAAAGAGAGGTTGCACTGCTGTTTCCTTTTCCATGTAAGTGATTACTAGGGTAGGCGCACTGACCGCCCCCCATGCTAAGCTGGTCCTGCATGTAATAACAAGTGTTAAAGGAAGAATAGATCCCTTACATTTTCCAATATCAATTCTTAGAACATAGATTTTAGGCTTTCTTTACTAAGTGTGACTGTTAAAGGATTTAGGTTTTTTAACCCAAAACCCACCGTCAATGAGCACCACATCTCGCCGTTAAGTACTTATTCACCCCCTTCTGGTCTTTGCTCACTCTCCATGTCACGATGTTCGCTAAGAAAAAGAAATTTCGCCCCATGTTCGCTGTATTCTATAAAGTCAATCGATTGGTTGAGTCAGCTATGGCTAAGAAAAGGAACAAGTCTATCTCGTCGGTCGTTTTAACCTCAGCGTTACAGCAATCAGGTCTACAGTCCCTGAGACAAGTTCCCCTTTAGCCATGTTCCTCTTCTGTTGGGATATGACTTTGTTGTTCCTATCGATCTTCGGTAGTTCTTGACTTAGCTTCATCAGAGGTCCTCTCCAAAGAACTATTTCCTACTCTTCTTATGGTTGAGGATTTAAAATCTGTTGGTGGTATTGAACCTATTATCTGAAACATCACGATGGAGATCAAACTCCCGAAAATGTCGTGTGAGAGAAAAAAGGATAAATGGTGTGTCACATTACATTCTTGTGACCAGACATAATGCAGGGTGGAAGTAATTGCAGAAAATACTCAAAAGCTTCTTGCAAGAAATGGCGTTGTGGGAGAGGAGGATGTAATAAATCATGATGTTGTGAAGGATGATTACAAGTTGGTGGTTTATGCTGAAACTACTACAACAAATAGTGATGTAGTAGAAGTTCCACTTGATGAAGTTCTTGTTGCCACCAATTCTCTAGTCGATTACGAAGTTGAAAAGATAGTAAATGAGCATGCTAACTCGAAGATACAAGTATATGACATAGATAATATGTCTTTGGAGGGTTCACCTTTGGAGGATAATATCACTAAGCCAAGAGATACAACTATTTGTGCAGGCTATCAAGTTGAGGTTGTAAGGGTTTTGTTGAGGTCGTTTCTACAGACACTGCCAAAGATGCTACTATCATTGATCCAGCAGGTGTTTTTGACCAGCAAGGCAGTTTATTTGAACCAAATTCTGATGATTTGGCTGCGACGCTGGACCGTGAAAATCCTTTCTTCCTGGTAAGAACAGTAAGAGTGGATGAAAGGTCACAAAACACGTATAATACATTACATATATTTTCTATAGTTTAGAAACCTCAAGAACTCAATCATGAATAAGAATAACTCTCTTATTCTCTTAAGGAAAAATAACTCAAAAACCTTAAACTCACAATCTCTCAATCTCTAAAACATAAGTTATGCAACAAACCTGCATCTCCTTATATAGAGATTTATATTTCCTAATCCTAATAGGTAATACATCTAGATAACTCCTAAACATATTCCTAATTTCCATAACTCGGTAGGATTAGGTCTTTAATTTATTTCTCAAGTTTCCTTTTCTTTCAAGCTTAATCCAACATTCTCCCCCTTAAGCTTGAAATCTATTTTTAACAAATCTTCCATATCAAAAAGACCTCTCAACCTTTTGAACTTCAGTCTTCTAAGTGCTTTCGTCAAGGTGTCGACTCTTTGTTCATTCTCGGGTATACGCTGTACCTCTACCAAATCACACTCAACACACTTTCGTATGAGATTACATACGACCTGTCTCACGACTTCAATCCCTGCCATGTTGTCACCTTCACATGACAATATTTCAACAGTCTATTGTTTGCTCGTACACCACGTAATTGGACTTTCATCAATCCTTAAAAAGTTTCCTGCCACGCTTTTGCCATCGTCCGGGCCAACTCTATGATTACTATCACTATCTCCAACAATTGGTATACTAGAGGTTGCACGTAACACAATGACAATTTTGTCGTCGAGCTTATCAAGCAGTTTCTGCAACTTGAAGAACTTGGCGGATTCTTTCATCATAAACAAGTGCTGAGTAATCAAAAATGTGGCCTTTCGTGCAGTACCAATGGTGACAACAACAGGGTTCCTCAAGTACTTCCTAGCTAGCCGCTCTTCACCAGGAGGCATTGTAGCACTATACGTGGTTCTGTAAATCTTCTTTTCATCAAGCTCTTCTTCCTGGTTATCGGGTTTCAAGTTACTCAAAGGCATTGCATGTAACACATCTGAAACCTGGGGCTCAAAAACCATGTCTATTATCCGATCTGCCTCATCAAGAACCACGTAGTTACACTGGTTCAACACGGCATACCGCCCCTCAAGGCAATCAATCAAACGACCGGGAGTAGTAACCACAATATCACACCCTTGTGTTATTTTCAAAACCTGTTCCTGAATAGACTGACCACCAACTATAGAAATCACTCTAAAGTCTAGATAATGAGAAAACCTAACAGCTTCCTCCTCAATCTCCTGAGCAAGCTCCCTAGTAGGTGCCATAACAACAACATAAGGACCCTCAGTTTCATTCTCTTCACTCATAGAAGGTAATCTAGATATGTTAGCTAACATGGGCAAAACAACAACAACAGTCTTTCCAGAACCAGTTTCCGTACTGCAGATAACATTGCACTGTTGGAGTCCACGTGGTATAGCTTCCATCTGACTAGGAGAAAGCGTCTTGTATCCAGCTATCTCCACATCTTTCAATATCTCAGAAGTTAGCTTGCTTTCTTCCCAGCTCCTCATCGTACGAGGAAGCCTAGACCCTTTGTAAGAGATGTTGAAATCTTCTCTGAAGGTACGCCAATCCCTTTCTCTCATCTCCTCCAATCTCTTATCACTCTAATATCTATCAACCCTCATGTTGCAGGAACAGCAGTCGTCTGTGGCTTCTTCTCGCACCTTCCGAGCAGCTGCCTCCTCTGGCCTCTCCATCACACAGTCTTTTTTGTGAATCTCGTCTCGTGTCTCTCTCTCGTGAATAGTAGTGTTGAGTGTCGTGTCTCTAACGTGAACTGGAGGACCATACTCAAGAATCAGAAGACAGACTTGGCATACATACCTGAATAATAATTCATCTTTCTTCATCTGCTCTCTTGAATATAACAATTCATGTGAAGAAACAGGCTCAAATCTCACATCAGTCCGAAGCTTCTTCACTCTCAAGTCTGCTATTTTCTCCATTAGTTCAATTTGAGATCCCAGCTGTTCTGCTGTCTGTAGACACTCTTCCACCTTAGCCAAACCACGTTCAACTATCAATAGTTTTCTCTCAGCCAAAACAAGTTTCCTTTCCAGCTTCCAAACAAGATTCTCAGGCCTCAGTTTCTCAACCTCGTGTTTCACTTCTTTTGCATGATGACCTCTCATAAGCTCTTTTCTTTCGTTGTGAGTAACAAAGAAGCTGACTCCATTGGAAGAACCATATTTCTTCTCTAATTCTCTCTGCAGCTTTCCCCACTCTCTCTCAATGTTATTGATTATACATATACAGAAACAAGAGGGGTAACAACACCTGTAGTTGATGAAGTAATGATCCCACATAACACTCCCATCAACAGCTTCGAACTTGTTGAATCTCTTGAGATTTAAATATACTTTGTCTCCCAACTCATGATCTCCTTCTTGAAGATGTTAACTACAAAGTAGCTGTTTCGTCCAAAATAAAATATGTTGCCAACCTTTTCTTCTTCTGGTTTCGGTTTGGACTCTGATGCATCTTCTTTCTTTTCTCTAGTAGAAACTGTTCTAGCTTTCTTAGCACGTCTCCTATTAGACGTAGAGTGTACTTTCGTCTTGACTCTGTATAAACTTTCACCAGGACTAATACTATTGCTCATGATTTTTTTCTTCTCTTGTCCACAAGCCAACCAAATCCCATCTATACGGTTCAATAAGCCAGAGAGTGTAACTGTATTCTTCTTCTTCTCTCTCTTGATCTCTGCACTACTCTGATCTCCTTTATCTTCCCTTTCTCGCGTGGGGTCCAAGGGACAGTCTATATCCTCTAGATCAATGATGGACTTACAAGTCATCGCTAGCAATATCTTCTTGGGTTCACAGTTTTTTCTTATCAAAGTTAGCTTAAGATAATAGCTACTACAACTCATTAGATTCACCATATCTGCTATCTTGCCTGTCCATGGAGGTTCATACCAAAGGTAACCCCTCGTCCAAGCTTTCCATATCCTTTTATAATACTCTTCACAGTCTCTGAGCGCTACAACATCTCTCATAATCGTATCCTTCTTCTTAGGGTCCATGGCCTTTATGTCAATTTTTAAAACAAACTTAAATTCAATGCTACTCCATAGATTTATCATATGCATCTTCCAGTTAGAATTAGAGTTGTTTATCAAGTGCTTATCCTTCTTCAAATCAGCCTCTGGATCCTCCTTTTGTATCTTCTCCTTATTTTCCTTCCTTTTCTTATTAGGTTTGTGCGTTGTATTTCCCATATCACAATCATCAACAAGTTTTCTCTTTCCCGTGTCTCTCTTAGCACCATCATTGTCACTGTTGACGAGTGCTGTCTCATGTCTTCGACTTCCTTCATTAACTTTGGTGTTTTCAGTGTTTACTATCTCATCTCCACCAGATACCCTTGTGTGCTTCTTCTTCTTCTTTATAGACTTGCGATGTGTGAGGATTCTTTGAATCGCAACCTTACTCCTCGTCATCATAACCGTTAAAGTTTGCCGTGATGTTTTTCTCAAGTTCGTATTTAGGTTTTGAATAAGAAAACCTTATTAGAGATCCAATATTGAACATGTTGCTCTGATACCAAATATAGTTTAGAAACCTCAAGAACTCAATCATGAATAAGAATAACTCTCTTATTCTCTTAAGGAAAAATAAATCAAAAACCTTAAACTCACAATCTCTCAATCTCTAAAACATAAGTTATGCAACAAACTTGCATCTCCTTATATAGAGATTTATATTTCCTAACCCTAATAGGTAATACATCTAGATAACTCCTAAACTTATTCCTAATTTCCATAACTCGGTAAGATTAGGTCTTTAATTTATTTCTCAAGTTTCCTTTTCTTTCAAGCTTAATCCAACATTTTCTTGCGTGGAATTTACGAGGTATAAAAGAGATATATACCACACCATAATCAAAGATTGGATTAATATCCATAGACCACACCATAATCAAAGATTGGATTAATATCCATAGACCACTGTTTGGAAACTCATAAAATAAAGAAGGAGGGGATTTTAAGAGCTATTCCTATGGGATTGGCAATATTTTGGGAACTTTGAGGAGAATGAATCAGGCAGGATCGTGATTGTTTGGGACCCCGTGGTTTCTATGTTTTTGTACAACATCATGGCTTAGTCAATAACTTGCGGTGTGACTATTCTTTTAGAAAATATTACTCTAATAATTACTTTTATTTATGGTTTCAACTTGATGGAGGATCGTCACAATTTATGGCAAGAGTTAGTGGAACTTCAAGAAACTACCCATGTTTCTTCTTTCCTTTTGCTAGTCATTAGAGATTTCAGTCAAATATGGATGAATTCAAATCACTGAAATATTGTTACCTCTCGTGTTGATGACTCGGGCATTGAGGATGTGAACCTCAGTTTACCAGATGCCAAGCTGTTTGAAGCTCAAGCAAATGGTTTGCCGTATACTTGGAGAAATAGTCGGGATGAAAATCCAATTTTCACTATGATTGATCATGCTTTCATTAATCAAGCCTGGTCATTGTCTTTCCCGGATTCATTGCAAAGTTTATGGATCATTTTCAATCTGATCATGCAGCTTATCTCTTTTGAATGCCGACTATCAGGCGACAGACTGTAAAACCGTTTAATGTCTTTCACCACGTGGTTGATCATCCAGAGTATGCTGAAGTGATAAATGAAGCTTAAAACTTTGATCAAATTACGGGTACCTATAAATTCAAGCATGTTCACTCATTAAATTTTTTGAAGAAAGTGTTGTGATGGCTTAACAAGTGTCATTATAGCGAGATATCACAGCTATTTTGTGAAAAGAAATCAAAGGTTGATGAGTTTCAGGGAATATTATACTTCACCTGATGTAGGTACTGCTAGAGAAGAGCATATACATAAGGAAAAACTTTATCTCTTGCGAACGAATGAGGAAAACATTTTACAGGCACCGCTCAAGGGTGAGAGGGGTTGATGTTGGGGATCAGAATATGGTCTTCAATCACCGGACAGTATCTCAACATCTCACTAGAAATCACATTAATTTTTTTAAAAGATGCAGACGATCAATGATTTACTAGAAATCTCTACTGATCATATTAAGTCACACTCTTCTTCTTACTTTCAAAGGATTCTTGGCAACACTGATCTCCCTATTTCAGTGGCAACGGTAGATTAACTACATGATATTTTTCCATTTCGTTGTTACGAGGTTCAGCAGAATTATCTTAAGGAAGTTACTGAGGCAAATATCAAAGCAACTATCTTCGCTATGCCACTGAAAAGGAGTAATGGGACAGACGTATACTCAGTAGAGTTAACTGTGCATCTTGTGACAATGTAGGTACTGATATTCTTAAGGGGGTTAGAGAGTTGATACGATCTTGTATATTTGAAAAGTATACTCATGTACTGTAAACCTTCTCTCTACGGACAGTTCCCGTAGTAGAGCCCAAAGAAGAGAGTCCTACTTAATTCTTCCTTTACCAATGTGATAAAGCCCACCCTCTACAGTACAAGGACCCAATTATTTATACTACACAAGTTTCCCAACGGCCTAACAAACTCATAACCAAAAATCAACTAACTCCCGCCAAGATTTAACTCCCCTTCCACGTCAGCATTCATCTCTCGTTGAGCTTGAAATGACTCAGAGTCGTCCTGCAATTCATCTCTTCACTTCCTCACATAGCATCTCCAGACTCTATCAATACCCCCCCTATAAGTCTGAGCTTGTCCTCAAGCTCGAATGAAGTAAACTCCTTAGCTATATCACGGACACGCATCCATGAACGTTCATGATCAGGTAAGCCTTTCCAATGAACCAAGGCTTCCAAGTGCCCATCCTTGTCATAACGCGTATCAATCAATGTCTCCGGCTGAATCAATAAATCACCATTCTCAGCAACCAAGTTGGGTAATGGATACACTGTATGGCCTCTCCCCAAGACCGGTTTCAATTGAGATACATGAAATACTGGGTGAATCTTTCTCTCCTCTGGCAATTGCAAGCGATAGGCGACCTCCCCGATGCGTTCTGTTATTGGAAAAGGATGTTTGCCTATACGGCCTTAACTTCAAAAATACTAAAGAACCCACCTCAAACACAAGTTCTCGTCGGTGTTTGTCAGCATTATCTTTCATCCTAGCCTGAGCTTTTAGTAAGTGGTCCTTTGCGTCAAGTAACATTGCATCTCGGTCTTTTAACGACTTCTCCAGTTCAAAATTCGTTGTAGAGCCATGTTCAAACCAAATCAACTCCGGTGGCTCTCTCCCATAAACTAACTTGAAAGGAGTGGCATTCAGAGACGTATGGTACGAGGTGTTGTACCAATACTCTGCCCACGACAAGAACCCATGCCACTTCTTCGGATGAGATGATGTGAAAAATCTCAAATATGCTTCTAAACAACGGTTAATCACCTCTGTCTGTCCATCACTCTGAGGGTGATATGCCGTACTAAACTTCAATTTAGTCCCCGCTAATCTGAAGCATTTGCGCCAAAATTTACTCAGAAAGACTCTGTCTCTGTCTGATATTATTGTTGCAGGAAATCCATGGAGTCTGACGATCTCCTTCACAAACAATTCGGCCACCATTGTTGCTGTGAACGGGTGTTTTAGACTCAGGAAGTGACTGTACTTTGATAATCTGTCGACAACCACCATGATAACATTCTTTCCTTCTGAAGTCGGTAAACCTTCGATAAATCTGTCCATATCTGCGAAGGTATTGGTATAGGTTGTAGTAGTCCAGCCGGACTGAGAGTAGAATACTTGTGTTGCTGACACACCGAGCATTCTGCCACAAACTTCCTTACATCTTCCTTCATATTCACCCAATGGAACAATCGTTGAATCCTCTTAATAGTTTTAAACGTTCCTGAGTGACCTCCAATGAACCCGTCGTGATACTCTTGTAATATTAATGGTATGAACGCTGAAGTGAGAGCTAACACCAATCTTCCTTTGTAGAACAAGCGACCACTTACAACGGAATAACCCTTCTTTACTTCTTCTCCTACCATTATCTGCTTAATCACTTTCTGTAGCGTCTCTTCTTGATCCACCTCCTGAAACACATCTTGCATTTGCAGAGAAGAAGTAATAGTTAATGCCCCCAAACAACGCTGACCGTTCTGCCTTTCCGCCCATACAATCCTTGACAAACCATCTGCTGCCTTGTTCTCTGATCCTGCTTTATAGACGATGTCAAAATCATAGCCTAACAGTTTTGTAAGCCACCTCTGATAGTCTAATGAAACCCCACGTTGATCTAGCAAAAATTTCAGGCTCTTCTGATCCGTATGAACCAAAAACTTCCTCCCCAGCAGGTAATGGCGCTATTTTTGAACTGCTAAAACAATCGCCATTAACTCTCGTTCGTAAATAGGCTTGAGTTGTTCCCTTGGAGATAAAGCTTTACTGAAATAAGCTATTGGTTTCTGATGCTGCATTAGTACTTCTCCAATACCAAATCCCGATGCATCTGCTTCCACACAAAATAAGTCTTGAAAATTTGGTATGGTCAGAACTGGTGCTGTAGACATTGCCTTCTTAAGATGATCAAATGCTTTCTGAGTTTCCGTAGTCCAATGAAAGTTATCAGTCTTCAGAAAATCCGTTAGAGAACGAGCTATAGCTCCATAACCTTGCACGAACCGAGGGTAATAGCCTGTGAGGCCCAAGAAACCCCGTAGATCTTTCACTGTTTTTGGAACTGGCCATGAAGTCATTGCTCTTGTTTTCTCTGGATCAGTTGCTACGCCTTCTGATGAAATGATATGACCCAAGTAATCAATATGACTTTGCCCGAACATGCACTTCTTTCTATTAGCCAATAGTGCATGTTTTTGTAGCACTTGTAACACTTGAGCTAAGTGATCTCGATGTTCCTTCTCTGATTTGCTGTACACCAATATATCGTCGAAAAATACTAACACAAACCTCCTCAAAAACGGTTTGAAAATGTCATTCATGAGGGCTTGGAATGTGGCAGGCGCGTTGGTGAGGCCAAATGGCATTACCAAAAATTCGTAATGACCTTCGTGAGTTCTGAATGCTGTCTTTATCTTCCTCCTGCATTCTGATTTGGTGATACCCTGAGCGAAGGTCTAGTTTGGAAAACATCTGAGCTCCATGAAGCTCATCCAATAGCTGATCAATAACCGGTATTGGGAACTTATCTGCCACCGTAACCTTGTTTAATGCTCTGTAATCAATGCAAAATCTCCAATCTCCAGTTTTCTTCTTAACAAGCAACACTGGGCTCGCAAACGGACTTCGACTCTTTCTGATTATGCCTGCAGTTATCATCTCTTTAACCATTTTCTCTATTGCTTCCATGTGAGCCTGCGTATATCTGTATGGTCTTACTGCTATTGTTCCCGCGCCTTCTTTCAATCTGATTGTATGCTCAAACCCTCTGATTGGAGGTAACGCTTTCGGTTCTTGAGACACTGCAGAAAATTCTTCCAACACTGCTGTTATCTGTGGTGTCATGATGATCTCTTGTAGTACGTGTACCGAAAATAACTGATTATCTTCTGCCCACTGTATGTCCCCTTCCACAGCCTGAATCTGACCCAGTTGATTATGTAGATGTGAATCCCCGTATAAAATAACTCTGCCCTCTTTAGTGTTGAACGCAAATTCTTGTTGTTCCCAATCGACTTCACATTTCCCCAATGTTCTCAACCACTGGACCCCTAATATGACATCTGTGTAACCCGGTTATAACACCACAAAATCTGTTGTGATCTTCACTGATTGAAGCTGCAGCTGAACTGCCTTACAAACCCCAGAACCCGATACTGTAATACCCGTACCAACCATTACTGACATGTCTTTTGTCACTGTCACTGTCAAGTGAGCTCTCTGTACTGTAGTAGGAGATATGAAATTGTGTGTGGCTCCACTGTCTATCAATATTACGACTCTCACTTTCCCAATGTTACCTTCAAGCTTCATTGTAGTTGGGGAAGACCATCCCATAAACGAATATAAGGAGAGTTCAATGATTTCTGTAGTTGTGTCTTGTATAGTCTCCTGCGCATC
Organism: Moricandia arvensis; assembly: GCA_905132765.1. Lineage (NCBI taxonomy): Eukaryota > Viridiplantae > Streptophyta > Magnoliopsida > Brassicales > Brassicaceae > Moricandia > Moricandia arvensis. The sequence continues at coordinate 121,876 of CAJHQP010000177.1, read as the reverse complement.
TTGAAACTCTTCCTCCACCACTTCCATTTCCATCCCCTGGAACATAATCAAAACTTGGAGTTGTTTATTTTTACAAATGTGAGTCTTGGACCAGCGTTCTGGACATTTAAAGCAAAGTCCATTCTTCTTTTTGTAATCGAATTCTTCCTCTGAGAGCTTTGCTTGTCCCTGTTGGTCTGTATGTTTAGTAGTACTCGGCTTATCTCATGATCTCTGCCCTGTATCCGTTGCTGTCGGTCTGTTCTTCCAATTTTGCTTGTTCCCCATTTGCAGTGGTCTGAAATTTTGTTGATTTCCGAAACGGTTGTTCTTGAACTCTTGCTGTTTCTGATTCTGACTATTGAACAGGCGACAAAACTCACTGTCCTCCATCATTAATACCGCCACTATGTGATCCGGAAGTGTTTTCGGCTCTTTCAACTTTACAACCTCCCTCATTTCTGTCTTCAAGCCAAGAAAGAAAATATCCATCAAATGTTTCTCATCTAAGCGAACTTGTGATGATAAGTCTTGAAACTCCTTCACATACTCCGCTGCAGATCCCGTCTGTTTGATACCGAACAAACGTTTCCCCGGTGTTTTATCATATGATTATGCAAATCTTCCCAATAATCAACTCTTGAATCCATCCCAATCGTGGAAAGGTCTGTACTCCACCTCGTAGTTGTACCAACTGAGTGCATCGTCCTCCAAACTCAGAGATACCAGATCTAATCGTTCTGCTGGATTGTACCGAGTAACTCGGAAATATCGCTCTGCTTTAGCGATCCAACCATAAGGATTCTCACCACTAAATATCGGCATTTCTACTTTCCTTAACAACTTATCTCTGTTATCATTCTGCATTTCTAATGATCGATAACCTAGCTCAGGATTCGTCCGGTGTTGTTCCCAGTTTTGCGGTAATACCTGAGAATCGCGATTCTGCTGCTGAGCAGGTCCTAAGCTTCTAGCTTCTTCCATCGGTCTCTTATCCAAGCTTTTAAGGATCGATTGCATCGTTTTCTCCAATGATTCCATCTTGTTGGACCATCTCGCATCTAATGACTGCAATTGACCGTTGAGACTATCCACCTTCCTAGCTGCTTCGTTAATCGCCGTTTCATTGATCGTACAACCCTTCCTGATGATTTCGAGCTGATCGTCGAGGTGCGAAACGTGGTCACTGAGCTCATCGATCCGTTGCGAAGACGCCATCGCGATGTTCGATCGCACTCACCGCACCAAATGATACGATCTTGTATATTTGAAAAGTATACTCTTGTACTGTAAACCTTCTCTCTACGGAAAGTTCCCGTAGTAGAGCCCAAAGAAGAGAGTCCTACTCAATTCTTCCTTTACCAGTGTGATAAAGCCCACCCTCTACAGTACAAGGACCCAATTATTTATACTACACAAGTGGCCCAACGGCCTAAAAAACTCATAACCGAAAATCAACTAACTCCCGCCAAGATTTAACTCCCCTTCCACGTCAGCATTCATCTCTCGTTGAGCTTGAAATGACTCAGAGTCGTCCTGCAATTCAGCTCTTCTCTTCCTCACATAGTATCTCCAGACTCTATCAAGAGTTTTTTTCGAAATGGGAAACTTCTTAAAGATCTGAACATGATGACTATTGCTTAAATTAAAAAAAAAAACCAGAATCTTGTCTCTTGGGAGCTATAGGCCAATAAGTTACTGCAACATTGTATACAAGATCTTCTCCAAGATCATCGCTAACCGGCTGAAACCTATATATTTCTAGAATGTGTGACGTCTAACCAAGCAGCCTTTTGAAGGGTTGTAGTCTTGAGGCAAATGTTTTGCTTGCGACGGAACTAATTAAAGACTACAACAATTTGACTTGCAACGAGAGTGCTATGCTGAAGATTGATATCAGAAAGGCGTTATGTACTATTTGTTGAGATTTTGTAATAAAAATCTTGGAAGCTCAACATTTTCCACCTATGTTCATAGCTTGGATTACATAATGAATCTGTTCGGCCATATTCTCGGTGCTATAAATAATGAACTAGCGGGATGTTTTGAAGGGAAAAGGATTCTGTGAAGGTGATTCTTATCTCCATATTTGTTCATATGCTTATGGAAGTGTTGTCTTGGTTGTTGGACTCAGCTGAGTTGGCTGGATAGTTTCGACTTCAACCACTATGTTCCTCCCTGAGACTTGACCTATTAGTCTTCTCTGATGGTACTCGCTTATCTACGGATGGGGTCAAGAATGTTATAAGCCAATTTAAAGAGTGGCCAGGTCTCGATACCAACGAGTCAAAGTTAGAAAACATTTATGGTGGGGGGGGGATATACAAATTTGCAGGCATCTGTCCTGAGTGATTTGGCAAGGTTCAAACATGGCAATTCCTACGAGATATCTTGGCGTGCCCCTTAGTGCAATGAAAATTTCTTCTACTACTTTATAGTCGTTCTTGGATTACTTCAAAACTGCATTCATGGATGGTCAAATATCTCTCATTCGTTGGGAAAGTTAAGATGATTTACTCAGTTATATATGGCATGGTAAATTATGGAGTTTGCTTTTCTTCTTGCCTAAGAGACTATGAGAAAAATGATTCCTTATGCTCAGATTTTTTTGTGGAAAATAAAACAACATTTACATCAGGTGCAAGAGTCTAAAGGGAAAGATTTGCAAGACAAAAACTAAATGGTATCATGAAATTGGATGAGTTTGAGATGCTTTTTCTCATTAAGAGAACCTGATTGTTCTTCCGTAGTTCACGTTCACTGTAGATATTGTGGCTGATTAACAAAATGGTAGAAGTTTTTGGCTGGTAAAATGAATCGCCAAGGTATTCTAAGCTGGTCACTCAGCCTTGTTTTGGTTTGATTATCTGAGCTGGTCCACTTTACCTCATATTTGGTTCTTTAGGACCTAGGTCTCTAAGGATTCCTATTAATGCTATTGTCTCACAATAAGTTCTCAATGGACTTTGAAACTTACCTCCATAATGATCTGAGTACACTGAAACACTCCAAGTTATCTTAACAATTGATGTTCCACGTGATGCCAACGAAAAATATATCTACATGTGGAGGATCAGTCTGGTCGTTTTGCTGCCTCTTTCGCTTCAAGTGTCACATGAGAACAGACCTGTAATCCCTCTCTGGTGGTACTATGGCATTATGTGGTCTGTCTCAGAGAGGAGATTCCTCGTTGTTATTTTATGATTTGGTTAAGTTATTTAAAGAGTATATTCCAGAAGATAACTTATCTATTGATTCTTATTATGAGATTTAGAAATTGGTTTACAATTTTGAGTTGCCTTCATAGATGATATATGTTTACTTCAACAATTGTATGATATACTGGAAATATGATGGAAAGCTACTAGAGTGTTGCTTATGCAAGCCAAAATTTAAAACGATAAGTGGCGAAATAGGTACTGTACCGAAGGCTACTGGAGTGATGAGATAGTATGTTGAACATGTCCAGATGGATGGAGAGGTCACTCATTCATCACATGCAAAACAGTGGAAGCATTCCAATACGGTACACCTAGATTTCGCTAGAAATATTTGAAATGTTTATCTTGGACTATATATAAATGGATTTAGTCGGTTTGGAATGTCTAGGTGACAATATTTGTTGTGACTAGTCATTTTTACACCGTACAACCTGCCACCAAAGATGTGGATGGGAAATATTTATATTTGAGCATATTTGTTCTTGGTCTTAAGCATCCAAAACAATCACTTGATGTTTTTCTACATCCATTGATACAAGAGTTGAATGAATTATGGTCAACATGGTCCGCACATATGATTGTTTAATGAAAATAAATTTTATTATGCGAGTAGTTCTTATGTGGACTATAAGTGATTTTCCTGCTTACATGATGCTATCTGGATGAGCTACACATGGGAGGTTATCTTATTCATATGGTATTGGAAGGACATATTCGTTTCAATTGAAGTATAATAGGAAGACATGTTGGTTTGATTGTCATCGTCAGTTTCTTCCCCTTAACCATTCGTACTGAAGAAACAAGACATTGTCTAGATACAAAGAAACTGTACAAGACACTCTTCCTCCACATTTAACTGGAGAACAAATCGAATACCAAAATGATTACTGTGATGCTCAAAAGGTAGTTCGCTGTGGGGGTAATTTGCATGTCCCCACGAATATTCCTAATCGTTATGGGATGCATCAAAAATGGTACAAGAAGAGTATATTTTGGGAACTGCAATATTAGAAAGATCTTCTTTTGCGCTAAAACCTGGATCTGATGAATATAGAGAAGTTTTTTTCATCAACATCATGAATACAATATTGAACGTCTAGCAAAAAGTAAAGGTTGGAGTTACCTGCTATTTGTTCAAGAAATGAGTTACTTATCAAAAGCAAGAAAAAAATTCCAGTTCCACTTTCAGATTGCCATTAGATGAAAATGCGGTGTTTTTCAACTGAGTGGACTCTGAAGTGAAGTTTACCGATGGTTACGTTTCAAATCACTCTAGATGTTTAGAACAAGGCCAAAGTTCTCAGGTATGAAGAGTCATGATTATCATGTCTTTATGCAAAGTCTACTTCCATTTGTATTTTCGAAGTTACTTCCAACAAATGTACATGAAACACTTGTAGATAATTTTTTTTCTTATTAACATCAATAATTACTTTGTTAATTAAATACTAACTACTAATTATTTACTTAAGCAATACACAAGAAATTGGAGCATTTTTCATAGATCTGAGCACATGTACTTTCATGGAAGATGTCATCCAACAGTTTCATGACAACATTCCAAGCATATTGTGCAACTTGGAAAAGATACATCCCCTGGAGTTTTTGATGTCATGGAACATTTCGCAGTCTACATTTCCTTATGAGACATTACTTGGTGGACCTGTTCAGTTTTGATGGATGTACCCATATGAACATTTGATGAAACATCTGAAGAAAGGTCTACAGATCTTGCAAAGGTGGAAGGCTCAATCTTTTCTAAGACCTTGACAGAAGAAACATCTCATTATTCTATCGTAAAACTTTTCACCAAAAATACATATCCGGAAAAAGCTCCACGAAGATATAACGATGTTGGGGTCAAAAATGGTCACGATGAAATCGATGCCTGAAAGTTACCGCATAAAACGTTATCTCTCTTTCAATAAAAAAGAAAACAAGAAATCCTTGCATCTTAACTCTTCATTCCCCAACCCATCTCGTCCCGATCAACGAATCAAGACGGGTAATCGAGGGAACACAATGTCTAGCCACCCTTGGGCGACTAGACCCGTGACAAGGTATAATTTCCCATCGGTGACTAGACGCACCCAATGTCTTGTTGCCCATGGGCGACTAGACTCTCCCCAAAGCCTACTCTCCTATGGTGACTAGACACGTAACCTTTAGTCGCCAATGGGCGACTAAACCTTTGGCAAAGTCTAGTCACCCACGGGCCTCTAGACGAACACAACGTCTACTCGCCCACAGGAGACTAGACTCACCACCAAGTCTATTTGCCCATAGGCGACTAGACACACAACATCTAGTCTCCCATGGGACACACCCCACGTCTAGTCGCCCATGAGGCGACTAGACTCAACGCAAAGTCTAGTCTCCCATGGGCGACTAGATGCGTGCAAATGTCTAGATGTTTGTGAGTCTCAAAAAGAAGTCGGCCGAACAAGACAAGCTCACGAGTTCTCTCACTAAACAGGTTGAAACCCTAACAGTGAGAACCATGGGTGTTTTTCCGCGTGGAACTACCAAAATCCGCGGAAGAAGACTCGACTTCACAACTCCGCACGATAGGTCTACTAACACGCAAAACATTTTGTCTGATCGAAATCCAGACGAAGCATACCCTAGTGTAACTCGGCCTCTTGAACAAGAAACGGGGGCTGACGAAGTCAAGCGGGTCAACTTGGAACTCAGAAATCAGTCCGACCCTTCGGACGAGGACGCTGACGTTCATACAAGGAGGACAAGAAGCCGCACGGCTCGGGAGAACTCTCCATTCAATATACCCATGACTGAAGAAGAAGAAAACATCTTTTGGGTAGAGCAGGAAAGCTAGCAAAAGAGCAGGCTCGAATCACTTGCAAAACACTGACTAACATGAAAAACTGCTGGCAGTGACCCCAGTGAGATGCACGATCTCCGCGATTATATTGCGAAAATGGTCACAGAGGTAAAAGCGGTGAAGTCTCAAATTAAATACGCCACCAGTGTTGCACCGATATTGACAGACTTGTCGAAGAAGCTTGGAAAACTCCGTTCACTGCTCGTATCACCGAAATGAGAGTTTCGGATCCCATAAAGATAAAAATCCCTGTATACGATGGAACAAGCAACCCAAAAGCGCATCTGCAAACCTTCAAGATCGCGATGGGTAGGGCCAAACTCATGGATAGCAAAAAGGATTTCGGCTATTGTCGCCTCTTCATCGAGAATCTCTAGGGAGCAGCACTCGAATGTGTCTCCCGCTCAAAGCAGAACTCCACCGGAAGCTTCGGTCAACTAGCTTCGGAATTCCTCAAGCAATACTCGATGTTCATAAATAGGGAAACCTCTGATGTCGATCTTTGGAGCTTATCCCAAAAGGAAGACGAACCTCTCCCTGACTACATGAACTGGTTTAAAATTGTCATGTTTAGAGTTAGCGGAATTAGTGATACGGTGGCTATCGATGCGCTCAAGAAAACTCTCTGGTACAAGTCAAAATTCAGGAAGTTGATAACTCTCAAAAAGCCGCGTAAAATTTAGGTTGCTCTTCATAAAGCAACAGACTATATCATCATCAAAGAGGAGATGAAAGTCCTTTCTCAGAAACATCAAATACAAGAACCACTACAAGAAAACACAAGTTTTACTAGGACGGTTTTGCCTCGTAATTTCCTAGTAAAGGACACATCGTAAAACCTTTTTCCTCGTAAATTCCTAGTTAATCTAAGAGGAAAACTTTTCCTCGTAAAGGCGTGGATACATTTTCCTCGTAATGTCCTCGTAAGGTTTCCTCGTAAGACCGTAGTAACTGTTTTTCTCGTAACTGCGTCGTAAAGATTTACGAGGAATGTACTACAAAACTTTACGAGGAATCTACTTCGAACAGTTACGAGGGTTTTACTTCGACTATTTACGAGGACCTTACTTTGAAATGTTTACGAGGAATTTACCTCGAAACATTTTTTCCCTATTAAAAAAATACAAATTAAAATAAATATAAATAATATATTTTTTGAAAATTAAAAAATCCAAATTATAAATTAAAAAAGAAATAACAAAATATTTTATATATAACTAAATATTTAAGTTTTAAATTCATTAAAAAGAAAAAAAAAACTACGGATGCTGCTCGTTAAATTGACGAACGAAGTCGTCATCCCGGAACTCCCCCTCGTCCATGTTGCTCGTTGACGGTTGTGACTGTAGCGGTGGATGATGTTGGGTTGGACGCCCTCCGTTTTCCCGTCTGACACGCAACATCTCCGCCACTACCCGGTTTCTGACCGCCAAAACGTCCAGGATTTCAGAGAGAGAACTCACATGAGTTTGCGTTGCCTGCAACTCTGAGCGCAGCTGAACAGTGACATCATGCTGTTCCTGAGCATAAGACGATGTCGCTGCGCGGACATCGTTAACGGAACCAATCCCGACGATACGTCCATTTTTCCTAGGGGCAACCTTTAAATATAAAGATTGATTAATAACGTTAAAAAAATAAATTAAATAAATAATAAAAATTAATAGAAAAACAAATTATTTACCTCCTCGTAAATCTTATCCACTTCAAGAGTGGATAATATGACGGGTGTCCCAGACTGCTGAGTCAGCTGGGTCTGGCGGTGGTCAACCCGAGCAACAATCTCGTTGTAGATCCGCTCGGATCTAGGATCTACAAAATGCCCAGCCTTGTTCCGGTGGGTCCTCTCGTAAAGCTCTTTCAGAGATGGAAGAGCTCATGTCTCTTTAGCCTGAAAAAATAATTTTAAAAATAAATTATTAATTAGAAAAATATAAATAGATTAAAAAATATTAATTAGTTATTAAATTATTAATTTAATTACCATGTTTAGACGGATTCCCGCGTAGGGTTTTCGACCCCCGGTGTGAAGCATCTTGGTGTTGCCATGCTCGTCTTTTGTCATGCGGTTCTCGGAGTTTGTGTTGGAGGTTCTGATCGAGTCCGGCAACCCCCAATAACTAATGAGGCCATCCCACATCCATCCAAAATGCACAGGTCCACGAAGTAATGCCTCATACGGGAGGTGGACAACTAGGTGTTCCATGACGTCAAAAAATCAGGCGGAAATAGTTTCTCCAAGTTGCACATTAAGATGTGGATGTTTTCATGAAGTTGTTGAACAACTTACTCTTTTAGAGTGTGGGTGCTCAGATCCCTAAAAATGCTCCAATTCCTTATATATTACAGAAACAAAAAAATTAAACACATTACTATATTCATATATATATATATATATATATATATATATATATATATATAAAGAAATAAATTAATGCTTGCGTTGTTTATATTAATTACCTGAAAGTGCTTCATGTACTTTTGTAGGTAGTAGCTCCGCAAATGCAAAGAGAAGTAGTCGCTGCATAAAGACATGACAATCATGGCTCTTCGTCCCGGAGAACTTTTGCCCTTTCCCAACACATCTTGAGAGATTTGAAACATACCCATCAGGGAACTTCACTTCTGAAGCCACCCAGTTGAACAACGCAGAGTTTTTTTCTGATGACAGTCTGAATATCGGAACTGGAACTTGCCCATTGCTTTTTATATGTAGTTCACTCCTTGAGCAGATATCAGGTAAGTCCAACCTCAATTTTACGTTGTTTTTCGTCTTCCCTGGGACATTCAATATAGTGTTCACGATGTTCTCAAAAAAGTTCTTCTCTATGTGCATCACATCGAGGTTGTGGCGCAAAAGAAGATCTTTCCAATATGGCAATTCCCAGAATATACTCTTTTGTGCCAATTGTGCTGCACACCATAAGAATCAGGCATATTACTCGGAACATGCCAATTCCCACCACGAGAAGCTGTTTCTAAAGCACCGTAGTAATCAATTTGCGCTTTGATTTGTTCTCTAGTTAAGTATGGAGGAGGAGTGTCTCTGACAACCCTTTTGTGCCTGAACAATGTCTTGTTTCTTCGGTATGGGTGGTAAACGGGAAGAAATCGACGGTGACAATCGAACCAAGTAGTCTTCCTACCATTCTTAAACTGAAACGCATCTGTCATTCCATTACAATATGGACAAGCTAATCTCCCATGTGTAGTCCATCCAGACAACATCCCATATGCAGGAAAGTCACTTATGGTCCACAAAAGCATCGTTCGCATCGTAAAATTTGTTTTCGTTGAACAATCATATGTCCTCACCCCTGTTGACCACAAATCTTTCAACTATTTTATCAGTGGTTGTAGAAAAACGTCGAGAGATCTTTTGGGATGCTTTGGACCAGGTATTAATATGGTCAAGAATAGAAACTCTCGTCGCATGCACATCTCCGGTGGCAGGTTGTACGGTGTAAGAAAGACTGGCCACAATGAATATTGTCTCCTGACATTCTAAATGGACTAAATCCATCAGTGCATAATCCAAGATACACATTCCGGCTATTGCTAGAGGAATGTGGATGTACATTGTTAAAATGTGGATGTACATTGTTAAAATGTTTCCAAGCTCTTGCATCTGATGGATGAGTCATCTCTCCATTCGTCTGAGTATGTTCGGCGTGCCATCTCATCCCTCCAGTAGTCTCCTCAGATTGGTACAATCTTCAATCTATCTGTGATTGGTATGTACCACATCCTTTGGTACGGTACCCTATTACGCCCTCGACCTTGCGGTTTGAATGATGGCTTCTTACAAAATCGACATTCTTCTAACTTCTCATCATCTCCCCAGTAAATCATGCAGTTGTCGATGCAAACGTCTATCATCTCCGAGGGCAACCCAAGACTATATACCAATTTCTGAATCTCATAATAAGATTCAGTAGACACATTGTCTTTTGCCAAATACTCTTTAAACAAGTTTGCCCATGCATCCATACAATTTTTAGGTAGATTGTGATCGGTTTTAATACTCATCATTCTAGCAGCCAACGACAATTTTGACAGACCTTCTCTACAACCACTGTAAATTGGCTCATTCGCAGTTTCTAACATTTCATAAAACTTTTGTTGCATCTAAGTTAGGTTCTTCAACTTCATCATCATCATGAGTTACAAATGCATCACCTACCATATCATGAATCCTATCACAATCTACCATTTGTTCCTCCTGGTGATGATAGCTAATTTTATTAAGCAAATAATTAACCGGTTCAACCTCAAAATTGCTATTACTACTACTAGTTTTATTCCTACAACTAGTATCTTCTCCATGTTGATACCAAATATAATAATTTGGCATGAAACATCTATTTATTAAATGCTTCCAAACATTTTCACGAGGGCCTAATTTTGTATTGCAGCATTTTCGACAAGGACATAACATCTTACCACTTTCCTGCGTGAGTGGTGTAGAATCTTCTTGATGCATAAACGTCTCCAACCCTTCGATAAATTCTTTCGTCACTCTCCCATTATTATCTCTGTGTGAATACATCCACTTTCGCAATTCGAAAATATTTCCCGGACCGGACATTTTTTTTCTTTGATCAAGCTTATAGCTGATTTTTTTGGTGTGTTTGAAATGAATCACAAATGGTGGTATTTATAGAAATTTTTGAATCTGAATATGTACTAGGAAATTAGGAGGAAAAGTAGGTACAAAACAAGTTTTAGATTTAAAATATATATTTTCTAGCCAGTTCTTCGCTAATTTGAAGTAAAAAGAAAATCTAATCTATTAAAAGAGGAGTACAAATAGGAAATACCCCTTAGTTTTTCATAAAAATTACAATTCTCTGCCACTGGTATTATCCATACATCCAAACACAAATTAAATCAACTCTTATATGGACATATGCTCACAATAAGCCCAATACTAATTTGTTTGACCCAATAATTATATTTTGTATATTTGTAACCATAAAATGAGTTTTATTATTTCTTTTCACCAGAGTCTATATCACTGCATCAAAACCATCTTTAAATTATTAAACCGAAAAATTGAATTAAATGTCAAAATATATATCTTATATTCTAAAATAAATCATTTTTACTTATATTCTAAAACATATATTTAAGTACAATTTGTACTTAACTCTAACTTTTTCTTAATATTTACCATTGAATGTCACTAGACTTAAACACAGTCGTTTAATAACTTAACAACCCTGCCCAAAAGTTTTTACAAAACCAAGTGCACCTAAACTCACGTGGTTTGTTATTGAATATACCTCAGTTTAAAATTATTCTGCAGAAATCAAAACAAATGTGATTCAATACCAAATATGACACGGTCTACAGGATCAAAACCAATAATTTAAAGTTTGGTTCACCAAATAAAAAAAACAATTTGTGTAAATACTTAACCACTTGATTTCGATCCAATATATATCATGATTAAAAAATCATTATAATTGAAATGGTTTAGCAAACATGTCATTTATACACAAATTAATAGGTTATCTTCAAACATGTCTAATACATAAATTAATATTATAAAAGAAATAATTATAAGATAGACTATTATTTGCAAATCCACCGGTTTAAATTATGTATTCAAATTTTAATTTAACCCACCTATATTCCGTATGTACACGATATTATTTGCAATATATAAATATATTTAAATTATACATTATAAACAAACTAAACGTTTTTGGGTTATCAAAATTTTCTATATCTTATAAAAACATTCCTAAAATATAGACAACCAATTATTTTTTTCTAACTTATCCATATTTGACAAATATTCATAATTTTTTTTCTGTTATCACTAATTATAATGAGTATATATTCTATAAATGACAAACGTTATATCCACACTTTGCTCATGCGATCTTAGCAATTAATTAACCACATATATATTTTAGCTAAAATTTACAAATATATGCTATTAATTGTATTTGTTTTAAAAAGAAATAATCTATTATACATGTCTCTCAAATCTAGCCATTTATACTATTAACTTATGTATTAGTACAAATCATGGATACATTATACTTATAAGGGCCTGTCTAGAATGATGATACATATTATCGTAAAGAGAATAATAATTTAAATGCTTACCATTAGCTAACTTATTTGTTAAAAAGTAATCAACAAGAAAGAAGATGAGAGAAGCTGTAACACCGACAAAAAAGTTACAAACAAACAAAAAATTAGGTATAATTTCCTTAAAAAAATATGTTTGCCAATAATATTTGGGTTTCTACAAAATTTAGTTATTATTCTGGCTCATCTTTGTCACAATTTTTTATCATAATTACTCATTCAATTTATTTGTATGAGGTAGATTTAGTAAAATTTATTAATATCATAGCTATTTTGTATGTGTATATAGATTTTAAAAATAACAAAACAATAAAAAATATTTTATAAAATATATTTTGGATTATAACTTATATTTCCATATCAGATAACATATATCCAATAAAAAAATATATAACACAATATAATAATGAAAAATATAATTTTAACAAATAGCTAAAGTAACACAAATGAAAATGTTAAAATAAAATAAAATTGATGTGTTTTGAAATGTTTATAAGTATATCGAAAACAAACACCCGCGCGGGCGCGCGGGTCCGATCCTAGTTTCCTCTTAATTTCGTAGTAATGTTATACTAGGAATTTACGAGGAAATGATTTGCTACGACATTACGAGGAAATGTTCTTTTCCACATAATTTCCTCGTAATTTTACTACAGCTTTACGAGAAAAACTTTTTCACGTAGGTTTACGAGGACTTTACGAGGAAACTCGTTTTCCTCGTAAATCCAAAGTAAACTCGTAGTACATTTACGAGGAAAATTTTTCCTAGTAAATTTTCCTAGCAAATGCCGAGTTTTCTTGTAGTGAACATCCTCGAAATGCGTAGTATCAGAGAAGAAGCTGAAAAGGAAAACCTCTTGTAACAACAAGTACGTCCATCACAAGGGGGAAGACGACCGAGGAGCACACAATTATGCCATCCACTCCGCGTCAGAACAAGGAAGAACACCAGGAAACACATGGACCCAGAACTCGACATACGACGAAACGACATTCTGCGATTTTCACCAAACCAGGGGCCATTCGACTATCAACTGCAAAGTTCTCGGTGCAAGGCTAACGGCGAAACTGCTCGCAGGAGATATTTCGAAGATAACAGGCATAAAAAAAATCATTCGAGATACTGACCGTCCACCAAAGACCGATCAAAATCTGCCTGCAGAAAACGTTCCAAAAGTAAATCGGTTGGGCGAAAACAAAAAAAAAGTTAAAGAAGGGCAGATGACAAAGGCAATGACAATAATCGTCACATGGTAAACATGATCATTGGAGGATCGCAGTACTTTCACGATACCATCTCGTCAATAAAAGCATATCAATGGAAAGCTGAGACAGTTGCGTATCATTCCCCCCCCCCCCGAGACTTCCCGAACGATACGGTCACTCTCGAGGAATACGAGACTGTCAGAATCGACAAACCTCAATGTGATCCACTCGTCATCAATCTCGTAATAAAGGATCTTGAGTTTTCCAGATTCCTTGTAGACACGGGAAGCACCATTGACGTAATCTTCCGCGACAGGCTCAGAAGGATGAACGTTGATCTATCCGAGGTCATACCAACGCCAAGACCACTCACGGGTTTCTTTGGCAAAACTTTAATGACCCTCAGATCGATCAAACTCCCAGTCATGGCCAAAGAGGTCACACAGATCATCAATTTTTCGGTCGTCGACCACCCAGCCATCTATAACGTGATCATGGGAACACCTTGGATAAACTCTATGAAGGCATTCCCGTCAACATATCACCTTGGCATCAAATTTCCGACTCCAAACGAAACCGCAACAATCTGGGGATGCCAAAAACAGTCGTGACTTTGCTTCCTTTCCGAACATAAGCTTAGGCAAATCACGAAGACATCCATGGTTAAACCCAAACGCACAAAGACAACTCATTCTCGACTAAAAACGCTTCCGAAAAGCACAATCCAGAATCATCCAACCGACTAAGGGCTTCAGACAAAGAAAGAAAGCAAGCTACCGAGCCCAACGCCCTAACCCAACCGGAGGAGATAAACCCGGAAGATGTTGTCGATCCAGCAACAGTCACTGCAACTAAGGCGATTGGCACAGCAGCAACAGCCGAGTAAAAACACTCTGGGCACCAACTGAACTATGAGTCTGTTTAATCCCCGAAAGGTGTACGTAGGCAACTCTTCGCAAGACGATTTCAGGTTTCCCCCTCTCTCAAAAGGGGGGAGTGGGTACGTATACGTATACTCATAAACTCTCACATTTTAAAATATTTTCCTATGTACTCGATATTTTTAAAATGTTTCTGATAATAAGGAAACGCAGTACGACTCCAAAGGTCTTGCAAATATCTTTTTATCGCTTGAAATACTTGATCTCCCAAAGTAATTTACGGGTATGATAATAATTTGTTAAGAAACGCCCAGGCACACATAGACGGTTATCATATATCCCGGAAACAGAAATCTCACGAATAACCAACTCATTAAAAACCAAGCACACTCTGAATGCTTCTAAAAGCATCCTTCGGACAACATATAAGTCTTCACAACAATAACCAAATATCTTCGAAACTCACAAAACGTTTCGAAAAAACAATATAGTAAGGAAACTTCTGAATGCTCTCGCGGCCAAAACAATAACCAAGTCTAAGGTTGTTAGAACTAGGGAACTCGCCAGAAGCTCTCGCGGCCAAGGCTTTTACCTATTGTAAACGCTCATACGGATTCACAATAAGATCTCTATTGCTCTTTTCTTAATCTCAATTTATTTTGTTTTGTCTGTTTTTACATAACTTGACCACTTGTCTTTAGGCTCAGCAGAATTCTGGGACCTCATGAAAAGTTAGGGTTTCTTAGCTTTTTTCCAATTACGGAAATAGATGGTGCGGAATTTGGTTTCCATAATGTCGCGCCAACATATGCAGTTCACGGTGTTCCACACATCTTCTCCCAAATTGGCGTTTGGGTAAGAAACAGAAAGAGGTTTGGCGACCTCGGAAGATAGCCACAACGCTCACACTTATATTTTGCTAAATTGCAAGGATACCTTGATCCATTTATTTGTAAGGTAATTGTCAAAAATTATATGTTAAAGTTTTAAATATGTACATAGATACATATATTAGGTCTATTTAATTATAAAATATGGTTTTGTAGCTTGTTTGTTACCCAAGTGGAAGAAGTAATATATTCACAACTAAGCTCAGCAAATAGAAAGATCAACATTTTGTTTAGTGGTTAAGGACCCATGTACTTTTAATTTTGTCACCTTTTACCGCCATGCATCACTAGTTCATGCTTATGCGTATGGGAGATGTCGAGCAACAAGTAATTACAGAATATGTGGTAAACGGGAAAAATATTTCTATGTAATCTTGCAAGAGATTATTGAAGTGGAATTTATCGGGTTATTGAAGCTGAAATGCGTCAAGGGCCGGTCCTGGGCTAAAGCCCATGAAGCTGGTGCTTTGAGCGCCAAACTATATCAAACATTTGGAGGACATCTGTTTCAAACGAGGTTTCTAGTGTGGTGGTTAATGTCATGTCCCCGATCCTAGACATGATCGTTGGGACGGACCATGGTACAAGAAGACGTACCAGCAAGGCCTTAGGGTCTAACCATGAAGTATCATGGTCCGGGAAGTAGGTTAAGTGCATCAGGAAGCTGAGGCTTAACAAGGAAAGGATGAAAATGAGCTTAACACAGCTAGAAGGCATAAGGGAGAGCTCAAAACAGTTCAGGACAGCTTGAGACAGCTCGACCAAGCTCTGGGTAAGCTCTGGGTAACTCCGGGAAGCTTAGGGCCAGCTCGTACAGCTTGACCAAAACTAAGTCAGCTCGACCAGCTGAGCTACCAGCTCAGTCAGCTGGGTCGCCGGTACGGGTCAGGTCCGGGCCTAGGTGAGGCTGTCTGGTACAAACTGGTCCAGATCGATGGGGCTTCTGTTGGGCACGTCCTGGGCCCTAAGTAAACTGGATAAATGTCCAACAATGGCCCAGGGATGGGCAGTTACACGCCAGGGATGCCTTTGGGCAAGGAGGCACCTTTTCACCCCCAACTTGCATCCCCTCGGCCATTAACTATTCCCAGACCCTTTCCCTATAAATATAAGGCCCTCTGGACGAAATTAAGGAATCAGAAACACTAGGAAAACCTCTGCCAAAATCCAGAGAGAAAAGAAAGAGAGATTGAAGGCTAGATCCGTGGGAGTGTTAAGGCGTGTGATCTCTCCAGCCATGTGGGTTATGTGAAGATCAAGACGCAGACATGGATACCATACAAAAGGATCGTGGCCAGAAGGATCGATCCTCTAAGGTTAGTGGTGTGGATCATGTAAACCAAAGGCATGGACCATTGTGTGGAAACATGTGGTTTATGATCTCTGGAACTCTGATCACGCCCATTTCTGTTCGTATACTTTTATATCTTCCTCTCCTGATAATTCTATGAGAGTTTGGTGATCAGAAAGGCCTTCCCATGGACCAAGCATAAGGCTGGTTCCATTGGACAGTTTTCGGCCAGAAATGAGTTCCATGATCCCAAACTAATTTATATGTGTTAAAATGGCTTGAAAACTTTAGGATAGATGTTTTAGGATTTATAAGAATTATTGGAAAAGACTAGACACGATTTTGACTTGATTTGCTCAAAAACCAGATTTCGGTCTTAGGACTGTTTGGGTCGGATCATAGGATTAGAGATGGTTTCTGTTGATTACGACCATGGATTCCTTCTAGTTATGATTTATCACTTTTGAAAAAGGGTCAGAGTTGGACCGATATAGTTCCTTAGACGCAAAACCATGCAATTGCTTAGGTTTGTGGTTAGGTTATCAGACATATGATCATGCTGTTGTGCTTGTGTGGTTTAAGGTAAAGACATGGACCGTGGAAAGGCCAAGGAACCGTGAGGACTCATGCTGGAATGGATGTGTGTGTGGGTTAAGGGGTAGAAATGTTTAAGTTATGAACTTATGATAGCCTATTGTGCAACTTGAATCACATGAATACTTTGTATCACTCTGATTTATATTTATACAATCTGTTTGCCCCTTATTTGATATTGATTCTAACTCTGAAATGAATGAACCTCAGTATTGTTAAAAGGACTTAGAAATTATTTGACTTAAAACCGGAATCAACCTTAGAATTATTTAGGTTAAGACTTGGATATGGTTGGGGTTCAATGGACCAGGATCGGGTCTTACAAGTTGGTATCAAAGAATGCTTGATTCTAGGATTTGGGGGTTATGGTTTGGTTCACCACACATCCGGCTGGGTCTCACGGTTTGGTCCTAATTTTTGTGTAACTTAGATTATTTGTTTTGAGGTTCTGGAAGTTTGGTACACTGTGGAACTTAATGTTTTGTGGTTTAAATGTCTAAAATTACCAAGAAGTCCAAGACAAAGAAGGGAAAGGATGCGACTGAGGCGTCCGGAACAGCAAGGGAGGATGGTGCTAATCCGTCCCAAGTGTTACCAGCTCGGGTGGAGTTGGGTAACAAGGAACCTGGAGCTCAGCAGGACCCATTGGTCCCTTTGGAAGTCCCTATGGACGATGTGGAGCTGCAGCAGCAGGATCAGGAGGATGGAGCTAAACCATCCAATGTGGGAGCTGGGAACCTAGCTGGTTTAGGCGTGAGAGCTGGCCAGGCTGAGGTGAACCAGGTTCCTGAGATAGCTGAGCCGTCCATGAAGGAATTCCTTGATGCTGTGAAGTTGATGGGAACTCAGATCATAGCTTTGACCCGGGTGTTCACTCCACTTGTGAACTCACCAGCTGGTTCGGTGAATCCAGCTAGACCAGCTGATGGGTCAGCTGAGGTACGAGCTGGAAGGCTAGTTGATGTGAGAGCTGGAGCTGAGGTCCGAGCTGGAGCTTATGGGAGACTTAGAGATGGACCAGCTAGTGAGCTTCGGGTACTACCACAAGCTGAAGTGGTTGAGCTGGACTCACCAGTTGGAGGAGCTAAGAGGGTGAGCTACATGAGTGTGCTGGAGCACATTTCAAAGTTGAAGACAAAGCACTTTGCTGGAAGTGTGGATCCTATTAAGACTGACAAGTGGAGGAGCCGCTTGGTCAGGAACTTCAAGTCTACCAGATGTCCTGAGGAGTACCAGAAGGACATAGCAGTCCACTTCCTGGAAGGGGATGCACAAAATTGTTGGTTAGTTGTGGACAAGAGGTCCAATAGGTTAATCACAAGGTTCTCATACTTCGAGACGGGAGTTCAACTGCAAGTACTTTCCAGCTAAAGCATGGGACCGGCTGGAGTCTAGGTTCTTGGATCTGACCCAGGGCCGTAGATCAGTGCGGGAGTATGAGGAAGAGTTCAACAGGCTCAAGCGCTATGTTGGACGAGAGCTAGAGGACGAGGAGGTGCAGGTGCGCCGGTTCATAAGAGGCCTTAGGGTCGAACTCCGCACCTATGCCTCAGTCCGTGTGTTCTATTCAGTTTCTGAGCTGGTGGAGCGCATGGCTTTGTTGGAGACTAACCAAGCTGAGGAAGCTAAGGTGAAGTCTAGATCGACCTCAAGCTCAATGAGCTCAGGTGGTGACCAGAAGAGGAAGAGGGACCAGGCTGAGGGCAAACCCTCAAGTGATAAGCCTGAGTGCTCTCACTGTGGAAGGCGCCATCCAGGGGAGTGCTGGAAAGTCAAGGGAGCTTGCACCAGGTGTGGCAAGATGGATCATGCAGCTAGGGACTGTCCAGGACAGAACCAGGGCCGTGGACAAGGATCAGGAGGTAACTCCGGGGGCTGCCACTACTGTGGAAAGAGCTGTCATTGGAAGAATGAGTTTCCTAAGCTGCAGAGCAACCAGAGCAAGAGTCATGGTGAGGCTAGCAAGCCAAACCAGACCCGTGGACAGACTTCAGCACCTAGAGTGTACGAGCTGTCTAAGGATGCTGATGAGGCTGGACCATTTCAGGCGATCACTGGTAAATATTCTGACTTTTGTCTTTTTTTAATTCAAGTAGAATTGCGTGGTCTGGAACTTAGGATGGTTAGATACTTAGTAGTACGGTCTATGTAGGGACCCTAAATATTGGTGGGGTGAATACACATTTAGTTTTCAACACTGGAGCTACGCATAATTTTGTGAGTCCAGATATGATCGGAAAGTGTTTGTTCCAGATTGGGGTTGGGGATGAGTCCTGCATTGTTAATGCAGCTGGCGGCCAGAGGATGGAATCCCTAGGTCTGGTTAAGGACATCCTTGTAGTGATCACAGACATGGTAATGCATGCGGATCTAATTTGTGTCCACCTCAAGATTCATGAAGTGATCTTGGGCATGGATTGGCTTGGAAAGAATCGGGCCACCTTAGACTGTCACCGAGGTCGAGTGCAATTTGAGGATGGGTGTAGACCCCCGATCAGGTTCCAAGGAATAAAACCTACCTCCAGTGTTGTAGTGGTTTCAGCAGTCCGGGCGGAACGGATGCTAGAGAGGGGTTGTGAGGCCTATATATCCACACTCGCCACTAAGGAGATGGTGAAGGGTGGTAACCTAGACATGATGCCGCTGGTCAGTGAGTTTAAGGATGTGTTTTGGGCGCTGCAAGGAGTTCCACCTGACAGGGCGGACCCGTTCATAATTGAGCTGGAACCAGGGACGGCCCCAATGTCTAAAAGTCCATACCGCATGGTTCCTGCCGAAATGGCCGAGCTTAAGAATCAACTAGAAGAGTTGTTGGAAAAGGGTTTCATATGCCCAAGCGTATCACCCTGGGGAGCACCAGTCCTATTTTTGAAAAAGAAGGATGGTAGCTTTAGACTTTGTATTGACTATCGAGGGTTGAATAGGGTCACTGTCAAGAACAAGTACCCATTACCTCAGATAGATGAGCTGTTGTATCAGCTAAGAGAAGCTAAGTGGTTTTCAAAAATTGACTTAGCATCAGGGAATCACCAGATTCCAATTGAACGAAGTGATATCAGGAAGACTGCATTTAGAACCAGGTATGGCCACTATGAGTTTGTGGTTATGCCATTTGGTATGACTAACGCACCAGCAGCCTTCATAAAGATGATGAATGGTATCTTCCGAGATTTTCTGGATGAATTTGTAATCATATTTATTGATGACATACTAGTATACTCCAGAAGCAAAGAGGACCATGAGAAGCATCTCAGGTTGGTGTTGGGACGGTTGAGGGAGCAGCAGTTGTTTGCCAAGATCAGCAAGTGTAGCTTCTGGCAAAAGAGTATTGGGTTCCTTGGGCACATAGTCTCTGATGAGGGTGTGTCTGTGGATCCAGAGAAGATCAAATGCATCAAGGAGTGGCCACAACCCAAGAATGCTACGGAGGTTAGAAGTTTCCTGGGTTTGGCTGGGTACTACCGAATGTTTGTTAAGGGGTTCGTGAGCCTAGCTCAACCCATGACAAGACTGACCGGTAAGGATGTGAAGTTCAGATGGTCTAAGGAGTGTGGGAAGAGTTTCTCAGCCCTTAAGGACATGTTGACCAGTGCCCCAGTTCTGGTATTACCAGAGGCCGACCAGCCTTACGTGGTATACACAGATGCTTCCATTACGGGACTGGGATGTGTTTTAACCCAGCATGGGAAGGTGATAGCTTATGCTTCCAGGCAACTAAAGAAGCATGAGCGTAATTACCCAACCCATGACCTGGAGATGACAGCTGTGGTGTTTGCCCTGAAGATTTGGAGGTCTTATCTTTATAGAGCAAAGGTACAGATCCTTACCGACCACAAGAGTCTTAAGTACATTTTTACTCATCCTGAGCTGAACTTAAGACAGAGGAGATGGATGGAGTTTGTAGCAGATTATGATCTGGACATAACTTACTATCCAGGCAAGGCTAATCTGGTCGCAGATGCTTTGAGCCGGAGGAGAGCTGAAGTATCGGCTGAGAAGGAAGCTGTTGAACTGGAAGGGATGGTACGGTCCTTACACCTCAACACATTGGCCAGCAGTGATGAGCCTTTGGGGTTGGAGGCAGTGGACCAGGCTGGTCTACTTACCAGGATTCAACAAGGGCAACTACTGGATGAGAACCTACAAAAGGTTGCAAGGAATGACCAGACCGAGTACCAAATGGCGAGCAATGGTACCATCTTGGTCCATGGGAGGATCAGTGTTCCCAACAACAGGGAGCTAAAGGAAGAGATTATGAGACAGGCTCATAAGTCTAAGTTTTCTGTTCACCCAGGGTTGAACAAGATGAATAGAGACCTGAAGAGGTACTATCACTTGATTCGTATGAAGACTGATGTAGCTGAGTGGGTGGCAAAGTGTCCAACATGCCAGCTCGTGAAAGCTGAACATCAGGTTCTCAGTGGGTTGTTACAAAGTCTACCCATTCCAGAGTGTAAGTGGGATCACATTACTATGGACTTTGTAACCGGATTTCCTACAACCAGGAACAAGAAGGATGCAGTATGGGTAGTGGTCGATCGTTTGACCAAGTCAGCTCATTTCCTGGC
Source organism: Moricandia arvensis (assembly GCA_905132765.1). NCBI lineage: Eukaryota > Viridiplantae > Streptophyta > Magnoliopsida > Brassicales > Brassicaceae > Moricandia > Moricandia arvensis. The sequence continues at coordinate 100,299 of CAJHQP010000177.1, read as the reverse complement.
AATCAAGAAGGACGATGGAGTTGATGAGATTGTGAAGGTGTACTTGGACGAGATAGTACGGCTACATGAAGTTCCAGCCAGTATTGTCTCTAATAGAGATCCAAGGTTTACCTCATATTTCTGGAGAGCTTTCCAAAAAGCTTTGGGGACGAGGGTAAACATGAGTACATCCTATCACCCACAGATGGATGGGCAGTCAAAGAGGACAATCCAGACGTTAGAAGACATGCTAAGGGCTTGTGTCTTGGGCTGGGGGAGTTCCTGGGAAAGACATTTGCCTTTGGTGGATTTTGCCTACAACAATAGCTTTCATACCAACATTGGGATGTCACCGTATAAAGCATTATATGGAAGGCCCTGCAGGACACCAATATGCTGGACCCTAGTGGGGGAGCGTAGTATGTTGGGTCCTGAGATTGTTGAAGATACCGCGCAGAAGATCAAGCTGGTCCAAGAGAAGATGAAGGAGACGCAAGACCGCCAGAAGAGTTATGCAGACCGGAGGAGCAAACATCTTGAGTTTGAGATTGGTGATTGGGTCTATCTCAATATGATCACCTTCAAGGGCAGGACTAGGGTTTCTGGACGAAGGAAACTGGATCCTAGATACTTAGGTCCATTCCGGATCATTGAGAGAGTTGGAGCAGTGGCATACAAGTTGAACTTGCCATCAGAAATGGATGCATTCCACAATGTGTTCCATGTGTCCCAACTCAGGAAATGTTTGGGCAACCAAGACATTGAGTTGCCAGAGATCCCTGCTGATCTTGGTCAGAACCTCACCTTAGAAACAAGGCCGGTTCGAATCATAGATCGAGCAGAGATGGCAACAAGGAAGAAGACAGTACCCATGATCAAGGACGTGTGGGAATACAATGGCAAGGACGTCATCACTTGGGAAACAGAAGCAAGGATGAAGGATGAGTACCCAGAGTGGTATGATCAGTTCGTTCCAGGAGAAAACATGCCGCAAGGATTCGAGGACGAATCCATTCCAAGTGGGGGAGACTCGTCATGTCCCCGATCCTAGACAGGATCGTTGGGACGGACAATGGTACAAGAAGACGTACCAGCAAGGCCTTAGGGTCTAACCATGAAGTATCATGGTCCGGGAAGTAGGTTAAGTGCATCAGGAAGCTGAGGCTTAACCAGGAAAGGATGGAAATGAGCTTAACACAGCTAGAAGGCATAAGGGAGAGCTCAAAACAGTTCAGGACAGCTTGAGACAGCTCGACCAAGCTCCGGGTAAGCTCCGGGTAGCTTCGAGAAGCTTAGGGCCAGCTCGTCCAGCTTGACCAAAACTAAGTCTGCTCGACCAGCTGAGCTACCAACTCAGTCAGCTGGGTCAGCTAGGAGCTAGCTCACCTCAGCTGGACTGACTAACCAGATTTGGGTCATGGGTGGGAGTTAGGTCGCCGGTACGAGTCAGGTCCGGGCCTAGGTGAGGCTGTCTGGTCCAAACTGGTCCACATCAATTGGGCTTCTGTTGTGCACGTCCTGGGCCCTAAGTAAAGTGGATAAATTTCCAACAATGGCCCAGGGATGGGCAGTTACACGCCAGGGATGCCTTTGGGCAAGGAGGCACCTTTTCGCCCCCAACTTGCATCCCCTCGGCCAGTAACTGTTCCCAGATCCGTCCCCTATAAATATAAGGACCTCTGGACGAAATTAAGGAATCAGAAACACTAGGCAAACATCTGCCAAAATCGAGAGAGAAAAGAAAGAGAGAAGAACCGAGTTTGAAGGCTAGATCCGTGGGAGTGTTAAGGCGTGTGATCTCTCCAACCGTGTGGGTTCTGTGAAGATCAAGGCACAGACATGGATACCAGACAGAAGGATCGTGTTAAGGAGAAGGATCGTGGCCAGAAGTATCCATCCTCTAAGGTTAGTGGTGTGGATCATGTAAACCAAAGGCATGGACCATTGTGTGGAAACATGTGGTTTATGATCTCTGAAACTCCGATCAAGCCCATTTCTGTTTGTCTACTTTTATATCTTCCTCTCCTGATAATTCTATGAGAGTTTGGTGATCAGAAAGGCCTTCCCATGGACCAAGCATAAGGCTGGTTCCATTGGACAGTTTTCGGCCAGAAATGAGTTCCATGATCCCAAACTACTTTATATGTGTTAAAATGGCTTGAAAACTTGAGGATAGATGTTTTAGGATTTATAAGAATTATTGGAAAAGACTAGACACGATTTGGACTTGATTTGTTCAAAAACCAGATTTCGGTCTTAGGACTGTTTGGGTCGGATCATAGGGTTAGAGATGGTTTCTGTTGATTCAGACCATGGATTACTTCTAGTTATGATTTATAATGAATTTTCATGAATTTTATTTAGTATTTGAATCACTTTTGAAAAAGAGTCAGAGTTGGACCGAGATAGTTCCTTAGGCGCAGAACCATGCAATTGCTTAGGTTTGTGGTTAGGTTATCGGACATATGATCATGCTGTTGTGCTTTTGTCGTTTCAGGTAAAGACATGGACCGTGGCAAGGCCAAGGAACTGTGAGGACTCATGCTGAAATGGATGTGTGTGTGGGTTAAGGGGTAGAAATATTTAAGTTATGAACTTATGATAGCCTATTGTGCAACTTGAATCACATGAATACTTTGTATCACTCTGATTTATATTTATACAATATGTTTCCCCTTATTTGATATTGATTCTAACTCTGAAATGAATGAACCTCAGTATTGTTAAAAGGACTTAGAAATTATTTGACTTAAAACCGGAATCAACCTTAGAATTATTTAGGTTAAGACTTGGATCTGGTTGGGGTTCAATGGACCAGGATCGGGTCCTACAGTTAATTTTACTAGTTCTTTCTCGCATGTGCTGGGTTTGAATGTTGATGAGAGCGATAATTTCCATTTTTGCTTTGGGCGCTCCAAACTACCGGGCCGGGCCTGAATGCCTTCTCTTCAAAATGTGATTGGTTCGACCTCGTCGTCAACATAGGTGTTCGGTTTAAAAATTTGGAGTTGTTATGCCAATGTTTGGCAAAGATAGAACAAATCTAAGCCTTTCATAATAGCTTCACAAGCATACTAAGTTAGCTTTATTCTACACCCTTAGATCAAAGATCCTAGAATAACTTGGTTATCTGCTATTAAAGTTATACCGTATGGTTGAATAGTCGGTGGAGAAGAACCACCATTTCAACAAGTTTCGTGTATTAATGAAGTCTAGGTACCTGAACAACAAGTTGATGTCATATTTATTATTGACCAGAATAACTGTTAATATGAAAATCTTCTTGACGATACGACGAATGAAGCAAATAAAAATGAGTTTGATGAAAGTGATTATCAGTATAGTGATAATAACTAGAATTATGAATCTGAATTATGAAGTGATATCTCATAGTGTATCTCTGTTCAGACAGTCTGTTTTCAATAACTAAATTTCAAACTGCATGTGTTTTTTTTTATGAGTTTTATTTGTAGTTATCATGATTTATAATGAGTTGTATAATTATGGTATGTTTTTATTTTCTGTACAAGTTGTCTATATTTTATCACATTATTACGATTTGTCGTAAATCCATGGTCAACTAACCACGTACTTACGAGGATTCGTCGTATTTATGTGGCTAGGTGCAAATTATACAGATCCGGAGTCAAGGTTTATAGATTTATGTTTAGGGATTCAAGGTATGAGAAAGTCTCGTTCAATCATCCTAAATAGAAAACATGGTTCCTAGTTACTTCAACGTAATTAAATTTCGTTGTAACATCGTCATATCAAAGAAACGTGGGTCCTAGTAGTCTCGTCATAAATCTAATTCGTCGTGACATCGCCGTACCTCAGAAACACGGATCCTAGTATTTCCTTTGTAAATAAAATTCTTCGTGATGTCGTCATACCACAGAAAGTGGGTCATAGCAGTTTTGTCATAAAACACTGGACCTTGTTAATTAATCGTATTACGATGAATTAACAAGGACTTCTATTTTTCTATATAAACAGAGTCATTCTTTGTTGGGGTCAAAAATAGTAATCTCAAAATCAACGTCTAGGCTCACATCTCTTATGAAAAACTTTCTCAAAATAATTTTAAGAAATGTCCTAAGTAAGAAATTCTAGAACAACGACCGCATCGGAAACACAGAAAATGTCAAGTTGGATCAACCAATCCGACTCGCCCGATGGCGAGACGGAAGAACTAATTCCGACTCGCCATCAGGCGAGTTGCATCGACTAGTCCAACTCGCCTGATGGCGAGTTGGATGAACCACATCCAACTCGAGATCATGCGAGTTGGATCGACGAGTCCAGCTCGCCATCACGTGAGTTGGGTCGATCAATTCATTTCGCCTAATGACGAGCTGGTTCAGTCCTATCCGACTCACCGTCAAGCAATCTGGATCAGTCCTCATTAACCAGACCTTGACTTCTTCTTTGAGCCTTGATTGAACTGTCCCTTGTTCTGTCTTGATGGAAGTTATCGTTGGAACTTTACGATAAAACCGCAAAGACCCATTTTCTCGTATAAGTTCAAAGTGGTCGTATAAAACAGAAACGGTTAACTAAGCACCTTAGTTACCTCAACTATACTAGCAATTTTATCTATTTATAAAACTAACGTTGTACCAAAGGTTTTCTCTCGGAGAAATCGTAAAAAAAGTATAAGTCGAAAACGGCCCGAAAAGGTCTAAAACGCGGCTAGAAGCCCACTTACGACTTTAGATGGGATTGAGCCCAAGGATACTATGACAGTCTATCTATTATTCACAGGGGGAGATAAATTTCAAGTTTCAAAGGATAAACACGAAGATAAGAGAAACAAGGAATATTTCCGCAAAGCGATAAACTCGACCTAGGGGAAAAACGGAAAGGACGACCGACCTAGAAGGCATATATATGGGAAACTAAAGCAAGAAGCATTGGGATCCAAAGATGGTGACTTAGAGAATTCCTGTTAGATTAGAAGAATTTAGAACTTAGGTGGCTAGACTAGCAAGATTATACTTAGAACGTTTTTTCCGCTTCTGTTATGCGATTTTGTTTGTTAGTAAGTCTCTACTCGTCCTGTTTTCGGTGAAAGCTTGTAGCTTTCTTCTTGTCAATCGATAAAACGCATCCGTGCAACATAATATCGATATTATGTTATCTTTGTCTTTCTCGTATTCGTGTGTTTACGCAAAAAATCCGGGTCCTCTGGGAAAATTAGGGTTTTTTTACTTTCCTTATTTTAGGGAAATCAACAGTGCGAATTTTGGTTTCCACAGTTTGGTGCTAGGAGGAGGGAGGGCCGGATTCTCTAATTGAAAGATCACTGAATGATTAAGAAACAATATGCCTAACTTAACGGGCAGCGACTTCATCTCCTTCAAGGAAAGAGCAACGGCCAATCAGGCCAAACCTCGCAACGATCTCCTTGTCATCAAGTTTGCGATCCAGAAATCGATGTTGCAAGGATATTAGTCAACACTGGAAGCTCGACTGATATCATCTTCAAAAAAACCCTCGAGAGAATGGAAATCAATTTATCCAAAATTGCGGAAAACCCAAGCCCGCTAGTAGGATTCTTAGGGGAATATACTATGACTCTCGGGACAATTAACCTCGCCGCTAAGGCCAGGAGCATAACAAAAGTCGTGGAATTTCTGGTCACTGATTTGCAGGAATGCTTCAAGAGGTTGAACCTGCATAACACGAAGCTAAACCCGGAAGAATGCAGATTTTCTGTTCCATCCGGGGAATTCCTCGGATATCTCGTGACATATCGAGGGATCGAAGCGAATCCAAAACAAATCAACGCATTGATCAAAATACCATCCCCGAGAATGAAACGAGAAGTGCAGAGATTGACCGGAAGAGTCGCATCACTCAACCGTTTTATCTCCCAATCAACTGATAAGTACTTCCCCTTTTACGACACTTTGAATGGGAACAAAAAACTCGAGTGGTCCGAAGAATGCAAGAAAGCTTTCAAACAGTTGAAACATTACTAGACCACTCCTCTTGTTCTCGCCAAACAAATGGAAGGAGACACATTGTTCCTGTATATCGCGGTATCAGCGACAACCGTAAGTGGCGTCCTCATCAGAGAAGAACGCGGAGAGCATAGACCAATTTTCTACGTAAGTAAAACTTTGTTAGACACCGAAACGCGATACCTGCTAATGGAAAAATTAGCACTCGCAGTAGTAATGGCAGCTCGGAAATCGAGACCATATGTCCAGTCACACGCAATCATAATTCTCACCACGTTCCCGCTCCGTAGGTTTCTACATAACCCCAGTCAATCAGGGAAACTAGCAAAATGGGCAGACGAACAAAGCGAATATGACATCTAGTATCGAACGAGAACGGGCGCCAAGTTGCAAATACTTGCTGATTTCTTGGTCAAACTTCCAATGGAAGGCGCGTTAAACCAGGAACCAAACTTGACCTGGGATCTCCACGTCGATGGATCTTCATCCAAACAAGGGTCAGGAATCGGATTCGGCTAACTTCACAAACCAGAGAAGTGCTGTAACAGTCCCTTCAGTTGGTCTTTCACGCCTCAAACAATGAAGCTGAATACGAATCACTTATCGGCGGATTATGATTAGCTCTCAGGCTTAAAATACGCAACATCCATGCCTACTGCGATTCTCAGCTTGTCGTAAACTAATTCAGCGGTGAGTACAAAGCTAGGGACGAAAGAATGGACTCATACCTAAAACTCGTCTGAGATCTCACCGAGGAATTCGACCAATTCGTATTCACGCGAATCCCCCGCGCGGAAAATGCTTTGGTGGCCCTGGCATCAAGCTCGGATCCAGGACTGAGACGAGTAATCCTGTCAAATTCATAGAACAACCAAGCATTGGGCCACCAATCATCGTAAAATTAATCAATCCCCAGGATGACGATATCGACGAAATCGACAACCAACCTGAAGATAATTCGGGTCCTCTGGGAAAATTTGGGTTTCCTGACTTTCTTTATTTTACGGAAATCAATAGTGCGAATTTCGATTCCCACATTCCAAACATTCTTCCTGCCCAGATAAATGTTAGTTTTTCTTTTAAATTTTTCAGATTTAAGAGCATCTCCAATGGTGTAACTCACCATTGGAATCCTTAAGCATTTTATAATATTTTTTTGTTATTTGGTTGCTTTTTGAATAGTTAAGAGTTTTTATGAAAATGCTAATTCCAATGGTGTTATCCATAAAAGAATCCTTAGGAATAAAAAATGAATATATGTAGTTAAGGAAAGTGGCTATGCGTCGAGAAGAAGGCGTCTCATCGGGATCTTCGTCGGCGAGCAGAGACACCGCCTGTTTCGTCGAATCTGAGAGTTGCGACAACTCGTCGATTGGTTCCATTACAACTTAGAGTTAAAGAGATCTGCAGATGAAGAAGCGAGTCACTAAAATCAGATCTGACGAGAACCGGAACCGACGGTTACAGGCGGCTTATTTCCTCGGAGATACGTTTTGGTCCGTCTTCGTCAGCAAGTCCAAAGCTCACCATTCCTCGGAGATACTTTTTTTTCCTCACCCAAAACAAGACCAAAACGACGTCGCCACCTCACAAGGATTACCTTTTCATAAATCCTTAGATAAGGATTATTTCCCCCAGTAACTTAGCTTTTAATCATTATTTAATTAAAATCTGACAAGGATTTTTGCTAAGGATTAGTTAAAATCCTCCGTTGGAGATGATCTAATATAGTTTAGGTAACATAAATAGTTTAGGAAACAGAATTAGATTAGGTTATGGAAATTATAGATTAGGTTGTGGAATTAAAAATAGTTGAGTATAATTTTTTGTTTTAAAAAATTTTAATTTGAATTTTTTTTAGATGACTCCTTGGAATGGAGGGCAAAAACATTCAGATTATAGTGAGACGTGTGGCACGGAACATGCAGGCGCTTCTAGGTTATTGGATCCTTCTTTGGCTCCAGAAGTCATCCCAAACTCTAGTCATCCGAGAGAGGTCCACCACCACCTCCTCCTCCTGCACCTACGGTTTCTCCCATTGCAGGACCAGGTGCTCTCCCTGTGGCACCAGGTGCGCCTCCTACCCTTATAGCTGAAATTTATTCGGATTTGATGGTGCTGCCAGATGCTCCTTACGCTCGATATACCGTCGATGATATTCTTCCCTAGTCGGGATGCCGGACTTTAGATGTATTGGATCCGACCAAACAGTTACTGGTACATATTTCTTTTTATAACTTATATTTTACATAACTTGTTTTATGTTTTTTTTTAAATTGTTAATTAAACTAATACTATTATCTTCCAAGTTTGGAGTCGACCGTTGTGTGGCACGGATCGTTTCCGACACGATGAAAGGCTATTTCGTCGAGGCTAATCCGAATTGATCTTGACACCGAAGCACATTAGGACAATGTAGTTCAAATGTTTTGCGGTATGTTTCTACTTTTAATTACTTTTAGTAGTTTTTTTCTTAACAAGATCTAATATTGTTTTTTTAATGTTGTTCCCGACAAAAATGAATTGGTCCATAGGCATCAACGAAAAGGTGAATGCGGCGTTTGTTGTTAAGATGAAGATTCACTTAGCAAACACGGTCTCAGATTGGAAAGACCTTTGGAAGTTCAGAGGCAATGACGTGAAACCTGCCTTCTTCACGAAGGGCGTATGGGATGGTCTCGTCCGCTACTAGACTACCCCACACTTGGTCCGAGTCACTGTGCAATTAAGTTTCCCATATGAAGAGGAATTGGACTTTCATTTTCTGATGTCTTACACTACCGGCCAGACACTCCACGTTGGTGTCCGTCTATAGATTGTAAATGATTTCAATAATTTTTTTCTCTTTATAATATTTTAACTTTATTCTAACTTGTAATATATTTTTAGGCGGCAAAATAAGGAGAATTGCCTTACCTTTTCTGGATTTTTGAGGCTATGCACAAGACACGGGCCTGTTTTTGTGTGGATCCTAGGTCAGAAAAGATCCACAAGGTCGTCATTGCTTGGATCAAAGAGTGTCAGACACAACTGACACATCTGTCTCCGGATGGGTTACCGGTCCGGTTGTCCACATAAAAGGTGGACAAGATTTTCAAAGAGGTAAAATACTAATTTTATTTTTCTATCTCTTAATTTAATTATTTTATTATATTAATTTCATATAATTTAAATCTATTTTTTCAAAGTTGTCCAAAAAAAAGGACAGACACTGGAAATATGATCCATGAGCGATTTCCCCGGAGACATCATTTTACTCTCAGAGATGGATGAGGAGTCGTCTCATATGCGGGCTGATTTAGATGCGAAGAAAACTCACTTGAAATCCATCAAGAGCCTCCTTGACATGTTCGCCGTCGGAAACCCGGATTTGCAATAGATGTTGGAGCTTAGGCACCACAACCTCGGGATTCGAGATCAACCACGCCGTACCGCGGTAAATTTAGAGCGAAGAACTGAAGTCCCCAGCTCGAAGCTCTTTGAAGACATCAACCTCAACCGTTAGCATATTTTTGATTATCCTAAATATTTTTGATTTTTAGTATAAATTTTAACTTTAATTTTTTATTTAATTTTTATTTTACAATTTTCAATTTTTCAAAATTATTAATATTTTAAATAATAAAATAAAAACATCGATTAAAATTCGTAGTTAGTTTTACAACATATTTACGAGAATATCGATGTTAATTATTCGTAATACTTACGACGAATTATTGAAGACGACACTATTAGTTTGTCGTAAACTTTACAAGGAATTGGCGGTCCATGTTATTTCATCGTTAACTTTTAAGATGAAGTTACAACGACACCATTGTAAATTTATCGTAACATTTACGATTACCGAACAACCAAGTTACTATGACATTTAGTGACTACTTTATGACGAAACACTATGACTCATTTACAAAGATACTAAAACTTATAAGCATACAATTACTTTAGGAAGAATATGTGTACTTCGTATTTACAATGAATCACTTTCGTCAAAAACATTAGGACAAAGCTACGATGAAATGTATGTTACATTGAACAATTTATGAAGATTTGTGACTCGTCGTTATTTCGCCGTAATACACCATGAACGACAAATTAACAATACATATGGTTTTAGCAAAAAGTTAACAACAATGAGTATGGCTGTTGCAAACCATTTCTTTTTCCCAACAACTTAAATAGACTTGTTAAGACCCTGGAAACCAAACCGGTCGCTTCGTGTCCATATGAACTATGTAGAACGAGTGTTTCCTAGCACCACTACAAGATTGTCCACCCATGACCGTGTCTTTTCTTGTAGTGTCCGAACAGAACCAAATAGAGCTATGCGTAATCTGTGAATAGTGTATGCAGATCATTTTATCATCAAGGTTCCAACTTGAGTCTTTTACCTACAGTAACTTTAGAGATAACTTTTTATAAAGGGTTTGTTGTCTCCCAAAATTCAAATGTGTCAGCATTATCTAGTTTAGTGATAATAACCACAATAATATATGTTATAGATTAATTAAACATAAGTTTGAAATGGATAGATTGGTAGTTTTTTTTCTTTTTCTTATAATGTAAAGACAAAAATATATGTTAAAATTTAATTAAAGATTAATTCTAATTTCTAATGTTAAATTTGGTAAAAATTAAGTTAAATCTTAATTCTAAACTCTAACGACCTAAGTCTTAGTAGGACAAGCCCCTTTTAAATGCATACTAGTTAAACCAATTTATCTAATAACAATATGTTTATCTAAACCCTTTGTCAGAAAAAAAATATATATTAATCTATTCTAATCACTGATTCTATGGATGTTCAATCCGGTAAACCAAACCAATTAAAACTGAACCAAACAATAATAGAAAATGGTTTAGATTTAGTAGTACCGAATAAACCAAATTGATGTTATTTTTAAGAAACCACAATATATGTTATGGTTCGGTATATAAACCGATCCAACCGAATAAACCGAAGATATCGTTTAATTAAAATATACTAGTATTCTTATATATATATATATATTATCTATAATAAAATTTATAATAAAAAATAATTTATTTTATAAATATGATATTCATAAATAAATCATTGATTTTAATAATTTTTCATTTTGTTTTCAGTTAAAAAGTTTTTTTCTCACTTTCATAAAATTAAATAAAACATAATTTTTAGTGGTAAATATTTGTAATAAAATACAGTTATATAATATTATTATTTTATCACTATTTTGTTAATTTATTTTAATAGGTAAATAAAACAAAAAATTATATTTAAAAATTAGAGTAAAGAATATACATTTATGTTTTAATAAAGCTGATTTCTAATCATATAAAATAAAAATATTATAAGAAATAAATATACTTCTGTTTTTTTTTGTTTTAAGCCGAAGACCAAAAACCGCTAGTATATAAACCGAACATAATCAAATTATATATGGTTTCAGTATGGTAGCTAATTTTTATGCACCGAAAAATGAACTGAAACCGAACCGAAATCCGGATTGAACGGGGCTAGTCCAATTCCCACTTAGAATTTTCAATATTGTAGATTTATAATTAATAACAATATATTCTACAACTGATGTTTAGTTTTATAGATGTGAACTAAAAATAATTAATCATAAATGAATTGCCTTTCATTGTTTATATACTATTATTATAAATATCATTTCTATTCTAATGTGGGTGTCTAGAAAAATTTGTAGCAAAACAGTAATGGAGTTGGAGGAAACCATAGCATAAGATTTAAGTAAATTACATAAAGATAAAGACCAATTATTAAAAGAATGATGTTGTATTCTTTTAATTAAGTAAAAAGAAAAAAGATACACGCCTTCCACCAATAAGGAAAAAAATAACTTTCCTTTCTTCCTTATTAACAAGATACCTTTTGTTTTACGCAATGAAATCAAAAATATTCGTCAGATGTCAAAAAAAGAAAGAAACAAAATAAAGAGGGTGTAGGAGGTGAAACTTCCTGTCTTTCAGTGTTCACTAGATAGCAGTATCAACCCACTCAGGACGGCCCAACAACCAGCTGTGCTTCAGTTCGGCCCAAGATCGAACAGGAGCAGCCGAACAACATACGCTACAATGGGCCGACCAAAGGCCCATTAACAAAAAGCCTCCCGAATTATACTGACCTAAACCCTCAAGAGGGGAGAACATTATAAAAGGAGGCGAGGAGACAACGAAGAAAGGGGAAGAAAGTGAGCAAAACGGCCAACAATTAGGGTTTATACTTAGTACCTTTTGTCCGATTTGTACTACACGGTTAAGCTCGCCGAGCTGAGCCGTATTTCACTTCTTGTTTCCTCATTTGTATACCAACTCTTTAAACAACGAACAGATCTCTGACCCATAAATAGTAAAACGCCTTTGAAATAATCCACTGGCGAGTCCTGTCACTCTATTTTACTGATACACGACCGAACTCGGTTCAACCAGAGGAGCATAGTTGGTCGAAACAAATAAAAATGGGACAGTATTGTTGTTGTCTTAAGTTTAAGATTGAAGACATCTCAAATCTAAAACAGTGTGTGGTCTTATTAATATGAAAACTACTTCTCAACTTCTATAATGCTTTTTAGCAAAAAAAAAAAAAAAACTTCTATAATGCAACCATTACCAAATAAAAAAGGGGGTAATATTAGTGTTATACAAACGTGTAACTTATAAATGTGTCACATAATACTTTCAGTTTGGACCCTATTGGGCCAATAGAATTAATATGTTACAGCTTTTATACTTGGAAACTCTATATAAAATTAGCATATAAACTTTTATTTTTTATCTCCTTTTAGTCAAAAATAGAGATCTGGAATAACTTTTTCTTTTGATTTGTACTCCTTCCTTTTTAACAGATGACGTGTTATGATTGTACACATAGATTAACAAATATCTCTTATATATATTTTCTAAATAAAAACATCAGTTATTGTTTAATCACAGTCTGACAAATAATAAAATAGACTGTATAATACAAATAGTCATATGACTTAAGAGTTAACCAATTTTATATTGAAAATTGAAAACGTAATCTAACTAAAACAAAATAAAAGTTCTTCTAAAACATCTAATATATTAAAATAGAATCCTATTTTTTATCTACTTATAAGTAGTCTAGGTTGGACCATTACATTTTTTAATTTCCTATTTATTCTCCTACAACTAATTTAATTATTATTAAATATATATTATATTTAACTAATTATCTTAATACTTTCAAAATAAGAATAAAAAAGATATTCTCAAGTATCTTTTCGTAAGATTAGATTTTAATAATATCTTTTAATATCTTTTATTTAAAATGTAAATATACATTTGTTTTTAAATAATAAAGCCATTATTAATATTAACTATATTTAAAAAAAAAATATTCATTATTCATTTATATAATAAAAAATCTATAATATATATATATATATATATATATAATTTTTATTCATAATTAAATTACTACACCAAGTAATAAATATAAAGTAATTTAATTCATTAATTAACTATTTATAAGTTATAAAATAACAGAATAAATTATATTTATGAATTTTACAACATACTTCAACTTATTAAATAATATTAAAATACGATATATGAACTAATAAATTATTTCATCAGTTAATATACATATTTAAATTAAAATATTAAAAATAATTAATATATTTTTCATTTATGAAACGAGTATAATAACAATAGTTAATTTGTATAATAATGTTGAAAAAAAATATAATAATAAAATAAAATTTTACGAATATTTAAAATTAAAAATTTATATTATAATATATGAAGCAGGTTATATAAATTCATTATCTTATTTTCATACAATTTTATTAATATAAATTTTATTTTTATTATATATACTTCAAAACAAATGTTTTAATAAAAAGATACACATGTATAAGATTTCTAATTTTGAGTAAATAAATATTTGAATAAAAATTCATCTCGCTTTAAAAAGTATGGGTCAAAATCTAACAATAAACATTAATATTTCATCAAATCTAATAAGAAACATTAAAATGCGGGTGAAAATCTAATAATAAACATTAATATTTGATCAAAATCTAATAAGAAACAATAAAGTGCGGGTCAAAATTTATCTCATATTCATGTATCTATTTCTAATTTAGTATGTATCCTCTCAAATATTGATTCATTACACTTACAATGCGGGTCAAAATCCATCTCACATTCATGTATCTATTTTTAATTTAGCATGTATCCTCTCGAATATTGAGCTATTACGCTCACAATAAAATGATATATTAGTTTGACTAACTTTTGTAAAATAAGAGCATAACATTCATAATATATATCCACCATTCATCTAAACATTCATAAATTAGAATACTTTAAATATGAAAATTTAAGTCAAATTGTATTACATAGTGGTCATCCATAGGTTCAACCAGTATTCGGGTCCCAAATTTTAGCGTATTTTGCGGATTTTATAGAATTTTTAAATAACGAGTTTAAAGAAAAAAACAAATCGGACTCCATATAAAGTCATCAGTTAGTCAGTTTAACCGCGGGTCCGGGTCGTGACCCGAAACACTGGATATAACGCTTCATTTGTAACATTTAAATATAAATATATAATCAAAAATAAAAATTTATTTCATATAATTTGGTTTGTGTCGAAAATAATCCCGCGCGTTGAAAGCGCGGGTCAAAATCTAGTAATGTATTAAAAGCAGAAGAGTAATTTTGGGGAAAATCTTACTATTAGTATTGGGCCTCATTTTACGTATTTCTAGTATTATTTGTTTTGGATTATTTGTTGTGGAGAAAGAATGAAACTGAAAATCTAGAGCTAGATAAAGATCTTTATCCATGAATTATTTGATATTATGGAAAGCTCGTAACGATAAACTTTTATGAGGAATCACATGTGATCCACTTGAGTTGATTAGACACGCGGAAAGTGAATGTCATGTATGGTTTGACTTAAACTCAAAAACATATGATGACACTCGAACATCACACCAAACAAGAAATACAAATCCTAAAGGTTGTAGAATATTTGTTTGGCAGATGAATTTGGACTTCCGATGCACACTACAGTGGATATGGTCGGGTATGGAAGGATGGATCAAGATGAACAACTCTTAGGATAAAGGAACAAATAAAATCATATTTCTTTTTTAGTCAGAACTAGAAGCGTTAATTTGGGCAATGAAAACTACATTCCAACACACGAATTGTCAACATTTTGGGACAAACTGCAAGGATATATTATCGATGATTCAAGACCCAAAAGCATGGTCGAGTTTCTCAATGGAGCTAAAATGTTGCTTTGCTTCAGTGAAAGATTTTCGGACTTCAAATTTTCCTACATACTTAGAAAATATAATTGGACAACAAATGGTTTAGCTAAGATAGTTCCTACTTTTCTTCGCAACTGAATCTTTGTTGGTTGTTCTATTCCGGTCTGGATTCTAAAACCACATTTAGTTTTAGTAACGTAATAGATTTTTGATGTGAAAAAAGGTATTTCCAATATATTGACTAAACATTAATAATATTTTCTTACGATTTCATCATTGTAACTTGTAACTAACTAAATATTGTATGTCCCATAAATCCCAACAACATACGTATACATAATATTTAAATAAAACCTTTTTACAAGAAAAAGAACAAAAAATCCCAAAAACGAAATCAAATGTAGCTAAATTTAACTAATTAATTAGGAACACACTCATGTTCCATGAAACCAGGCAAAGTTCTTGTAGCAGAAGCAACAAAAACCCTAGAATGGCCCACCATTGTCACTACTCTCAGAGCTTCTTCTTCATAAGCTTTTCTCTCCATCTCTTCCCTTTTTGCCCTTCTCCTCCGCTTCTTCGCCGTCACAACTGCCGCCGCCACGACAAGCCCTAAAAGCACCGCCCCAACCGTCACAGATCCAACAAGCCCTCCAACAACCGATCTCCACCTTCCAATCTTCTCCTTTCCTCCTCCACCGTCCGATTTGGACGAATCCTGATCATCCGTCACCACTAAACCAAAATGTCCGTTAGTTTTAACGGCGCAGACATACGGCTTTACTTCTCCGGCAAACGTTACTTTGCCGTCTAGTCCGAAAGTCACACACATTGGCTTATTCAAGAACGTTCTCTCTACCGTCGACGGTCCAGATATGTTTCCAAAATCAACGGTGGACGGATCTTTAGCATCGTCTAGGACAAGACTTATCTGATAAGAGCTGCTCAAGTTATTCCCCAAAACAACGTCGTTTAAAGCATTATAAGCTAAGAGCCCTAGTACCGGGGAGACAAGTCTATAGCCGGAGAGATCATAGTTCTTGTAATAGATATCAGACCAGTTTGATCTCAAGATTTGTCTCACGACCACAAGACGTTCACCACACGGTTCAAGAATCGCTCCGACGCCGATATGGAATTCTTGAAGTTGTGCTCCATATCGCCGGAGACTCCCACACCGGAACCTGACAGCGTCGAGATTTATACCGGAGTAGTTAGACGGAAGATGAATATGCCTAACAACGCCGGTCTTGATTGAGTAATGTTGGTTCTTGAAAGAGCTAAGAGTGTAGTCTCTGAGGAGGAGATCGAGAAGCCTTGAAGATTCCTTGAAAGGTTCTTGAGTTGTACTACTAGTGGAGGGTGAACCTTTTAGATGAGAAGGAAGGAATGAGAATAATAATAAGGTTATTAATAGTGGAAGAGAGGGAACATAGGATGTTGTAGTTGTTGTTGCCATTTTTGATCTTGATTGAGTTATTGTTCTCCTTTGTTGTTGAGAGAAAATGAGAAGATTTTGAAGGAGCAGACTTAATTTAGTTGATCATGAGATATGAAATTTTCTTTAGCTCGATGAAGGCTTTAGATTGAAGGAAAAGTTTGCTTTTACATGTATGTATATGTTTGTATGCTAATCAGTATGATTTTTGGAAGTTAAAGCCGGCGTGGAATTGTTTTGAGTAAAGTTTACGTCTACATATTTAATGAATAGAACTTTTTGATGTAAGAAAAAACACTTAAGTGTATTAGTTTTAGAAAAAACACCTAAGTGTATGTACTGATTTTGTGGTGACTATACATTCGTCAAAGTATATATTAGTCGCCTCGGTACAATTATTTCTATGAGACGCCTTTCTTGTAAAACATACACGAAAAATTCTTTGTACAATCAGATCAAATCATACGAAACAACTTTTGAAAATAAACATAACAAGTTTAATAAAGAAGTGTTTTTCCTATGGCAAAAACAACCAATATAAACTTTATCTCTTCGCACTACAATTTAACTGATCTCATTCGTTAGCTATGTGGTTCGCTGGCTTCTGCCTTTCATTTCCCTTAGTACATCCGAGCATGCAACCATCCCGCAACTAGCTCCAGACGGGTTTCATATCAAGACTCTTAGGCTTCGTCTTCCTCAGACAAAAATAAAAACGATTTTCATACAACTAAAGGAATCATTATATGAAACATTTATCGTATAACTAAAAATCTAAAGTGGAAAATTGTTTTCTACTATCATCGGCCGTCTTAACACAGAAAAGTTCGAACCAGAATTCGGCATCCCCTTTAAAAAAAAATTTAAGCTAACTTAACTTTAATGTTAACACGAAAGTGCCACGGTCTAACCCTTGACCAACAAGGTCCTCGGCTGTGCGGCTGAACACAACCTTCATGCCAAACCAAAACGTTTCTCTTACTGTAAGGTTAAAACAAACCCTTGCGACACCGCAAAAAAATCTCTAAGACCACACGAGAATCGGCATACGAAAGAAAACTTCTATACAAAAATGATTTTGGTTAATTTGCTAAAGAAACATCCTTCAACTGCGAAACATCCGCAAACAAACCGAAGTATTCATAGGCCACAAGGTCAAAACAAGACATTCACGTCAAACGCAAAAAACTTCTCTAACACGTTCTCATAACGTAAGATTTTACGCGAAAGAAAAATCCAGTCTTTAGTACCACGAGACGTCGCAGACACTCGAAGAACCGAATTTCGACGTAAAATATCTTCCTAGATGAAACTTCTATCTCGGAAACTCAAACAGTCATACTCACTAACATCTTCTAAAACATACATCCTTCTCGAAAGATGAACTCAAACGTAATAGTTACCATTTCGTTTGTTGCTGATTACAACAAACTCCAAAGTCCTAAACAGACTTAGCCATATCCCCCATAGAGATAGGCTCGCAGACATCCGACACAAGGATAATAGTGTACTATAAAAGAAATCTAAAATTTCAGTCAGCACTTCCAGACGACTTCGAAATTGTCTTTGGAAAGATGCTTGATTTCGGATCAGTGTAAGTCATATAAGGCGAGAACATTTCGCAGACTTCAAGATTGAGACAGAACCAGGTCAAAGCCGCGAACGGTAACGTAAGTCGAAACAGTGATCGCAAACCCTAAACTGGTAATAGGCCTAGGTCTTTCCCTAAACCCAACACACTGGTCTCCAACATCTCAAGGCATACCATCAACAACCCGATACGAGATTCCAAAACATGTATCTTCCTTGATATTTGTACGTTTATGGGACTTCTCGAACACAAGCCTTCAGATATTCTCATCTTACATAGCGACAAGTATCACGATCCACTTAGCGTCAGAATGAGATGACAACTCACACTCTTTCTATCATCTCTGCGTATGGGTACTCTATACATTTTTAAAAGGAGATAACCCATAATTTCATAAATCTAAAACAAACAGCCTACAAAGCTAGTCTTGAGGCCAACACAGGTCAATACAAAATGCCATCAGCAGCAACATCTCCGCACAACACATAACTGGGCCATAAAGGTACCACTGGAAAACATGTCGCAAGAATTTTAACTCCAATACGAACTACGAAAGGCTTGATCCCTTCAACAAGGACACGTAGGCAGCCTTCATAAGGCGCAACCCCAATTAAAAAAAAAACAGGTTTTACCAGCAGACCTTATTAATTTTTAATTCCACCTAACACGCCTATCACTACCTTGCAATAAATTACATGTAAAATCTTATGGGCTGAGGGGCTAACAGGTGGGGCGAAAATCGGTATGACAAAATCAACGGCTAAAATCCTCCGAGAAATTGTGTCTTAAGCAAATATGAGTTGGAAATGTGAAAGCTATACGGAATAAGCCAAAACAATTTTCATAAGGATACAAGAACGAACTTCATATATTTCATCACGGACAAAGAAGAAAAGAATTTCTATCCAAGCATGAAAATATCGGAAAAACACATTCTTGCGGAAAGTTTTTGCAATAATTGACGAGTTTTACAAAAACAAATCCTCCATCAAACAAAATTCGGAGGGTTTCCGCTGAAAAATATCACATTATAACCTATGAGATAATCTTCTGTAAAACAAATTTCGGAAAACGTTTACAGAAAATATTTCGTAAAATAAACAAAATAACTTCCAAAAATACGATAAAACAAAAAACTGCTGAATCCAAACTTCTCATCGTCATATTGTTCCAAGTCCATTGAGCTATCACATTTTGTCCTCCCTGCCATCAGGTGGCCATGGCCCTTATTGGCACCCACAGGGCGTCCACGACCCTTCTCGGCGCGCACAGGGAGTCCACGACCCTTCTTGGCGCCCACAGGGAGACCACGACCCTTCTCGGCGACCACATGGTGGCCACAAACTTTCTCGGCGCCCACAGGGCGACCACGAACCTTCTCGGTGCCCACGAGAGACAACGACCCTTCTCGGCACCCACAAATGGCCACGAACCTTCTCGGTGCCCACAAGGCGACACAACCATTCTTGGCGTCCAGATGGTGGCCACGAACCTTCTCGGCGCCCAAAAGTTGACCACGCCTCTTCCAGGCCGCCTTCAAATCTCTCTTCCTGCAAGCCAATAGGCGGCCACACCTCCTCCTGGCCGCCATTAGGCAACAACATTGTGTTCTCCTTCGAGTCTTGATAGAAATGTCTTTTGTTTAGTCCCAGTCGGAGTTTTTGTCAAAATATTACGAAGAAAACAAGCAACATTTGTTTTCTTGAAAAAGTTCAAGTCAAACTTCAAGATGATATAGGTTAACTCAACACCATCATATCCTCGACTTAGTGAACTGTTCTGGTTCAGCTCGTAAGACCAACGACATAGAAAATGGACATTCAAAAAATTGACGATTTCTCCGAGAATAATCGTAAAAACGCATAAGTCGTAAACCGGTCTAAAACAGCCTAAAAGACGACGAAAAGCCCACTTATGGTTTAATATGAGAAAATGCATGAATTTAATGACAGTTTAGCTTGACTTGGATAAGGATAAATGGAAAATAGGATATGTGATTTTTTCCAAGATAATCATGAATCTTGAGAAGATAAGGAAGACTTTCGCAAAGAGATAAACTTGAATCGGGAAAAATAGCTGACCTTAGAAATCTTAGGCTATATTCTCGACAAGCTCGGTTTCTATGACTGGCACTTGATTACTAGACGAACTCGCACATGAATTTCGATCTCTTGTTCCACTCTTTTAACTGAACTATGTTAGGCTTAATCCCCGAAAGGGGTACGTAGGGAGCCTTCCATAAGGTTCAGTCCAAAATCAAAAAAAAAACTTTTTCGTATCTTTTTATTTTTTTATCGAGCTGCGATTCAACTAGGTCTAAAGTTTTAGGTGGCCAGGATTAGGTAACTAGCTGACAGATCTTGCGGCCAAAGCTTTTAAATTTTTTTGTAATGATCGCAACGCTATTATGTGAATTCGAAATAAAGACTTATTTTTCTATAATTTCATTTTGTTGTCTTTTCATATTTTCCGCATGTTATTTATCACTTGTTCGCTCTTGCAGAGAATTTGGATCTAACGGAAGGTACGATATTATGTGCTTTCCTCTGTTCGTTGAAATTGACAGTGCGAATTTTGGTTCCCGCGTACACATTATTTGGAAACACTGACCGCACGAGTAACTGTCGTTGAACAGCACAGTACTTAATGCTGACATGGCTGCACTGTAGCTGCTGTTCTATAGGTTTCCATAGTCACAAGCCCCACCTGATCGATGAAAATTATGGTCATGCTAAAAATTCAGTTATACAATTCAATTATAGCCTCAAAACGTCCATGCATTATATGTATGCCAAAACTATTTCTAGCAGTAATCAATAAGATTTGAAATGATTATTTAAATCATATTTCAATGCTATAATAAATTATATGCAATTGAAAACTAATATATAATTTTTTTTCTCTGAATCGTCTTAAGTTTATAATGAAACTAGTTTGGGTTAAAATTAGTAGTTAATTAATCTAACATTAATGCAATATATTTTGTTAAAAAAAAGAAAAGTTAATCTAATAATATTATATCTAACTATATAGGTCATGTTATGCATATACTATAATATACTATAATGGAGGAATGTTTGTTGTGTATATATGAGAGGTTGGGCCTCTGGCCCATAACCACTTCAAACACACAAAGTAACTCAGCACACCAACAATAACTTTCTCCAAAAGCAGACCAGAAAGCAACACAAAGGACAATAGTACAACCTATGTAATGAAAACAAGGAACATGTTTTCAAAGCTTGAAGATAAGTGTGAGCTGGAGAAAAATATCCATAGCATATTCTTTTAGGTTATGATATGTTCTCTCTTGTATATAAGGGACTCTAATGTAAATCTGAAACCTCATGAATGAAAGTATGATTCTTTAGAATCCCTTGTTCATCTTCTATCAAAATTGTCTCCTTTCTTCTTGCGTACATGGTATCAGAGCCATGGCGGCTCAAACACCTTCTGATGCGTTTACTCATGCAAATCTCTCTATCACTCAGGTTGTCACTCTCAAATTAAGTGACATTAACTACCTATCTTAGAAGCTGCAGTTTGAGCAGTTTATTAACAATCAACTTCGTCTTGGCTATGTAACCGAAGCTCTTTCTCGTCCATTACCTACTATCACAGTGAGGAACAGAGACCAGGTAACTGAAGCAGCCAACCCCACTTACCTGAAATGGGTTCATACTGACCAGCTCATCATGGTGTGGCTGATTGGTTCTCTGTCTGAAGATGCATTAAGAGCGTCTACAGTCTACATTTCTCTCAAGAAATCTGATATGCATTAGCAAAGAAATACAATAGGGTCTCAGCCACCAGACGTCTTGATATTCAGCGAAGGATCTAGACAACTACTAAAGGTTCCAAACGTCTGCCTCAATACTTGTCTGAAATAAAATCCATGTGTGACCAGCTTGATTCTATTGGAACTCTAATCTTTGACCAAGAAAAAATCTATGGTGTGCTAAACGGCTTGGGAAGAGAATATGAGTCTATAGTTACTGTTATTGAAGACTCTATGAATAATCTTCATGGACCAAGCTTTGTTGATGTAATGTTCAAGCTTATTGGTTTTGAAGACAACCTCCAAAAGTATGAGCCAGTTCCTGAAGCGACTCAACACCAAGCTTATTACACAGGTTATTCAGGCCGTTGTAGAGGTCAATACAGATGGGGATACAGAGGACGAAGATCTTACACAACAGCAGGCAACACTTTTCCTCAACAGTTTGGTCAACTTCTATGAAGAGGCTCCTATTCTAAAAATGACCAAAGGCCAACCTGTCAAATTTTTGGAAAGTATGGTCATCCTCATTTTAAATGCTTCAAAAGGTTTGACCTGTCTTACAATGTAGAAGAGATGAAGCATGCCCTTGCAACAATGAGGATGTCGGACACAGCTGGAACATCTGGTCCAAGTTGGTACACTAATACAGCTGATATACACCACATGACTAATTAATGATCCTCAACACCTTATGTCACCTCTTCCATACGAAGGCTCTTACTCAGTCATCATTGGTAATGGATATTTCTACCCATTACCCATATAGGCTTAGTTCCTCTTCCCACAACATCATGTAAAGTCATTCTAAATGATGTTTTAATATGTCCAAATACCATAAAATCTCTATTATTGATATCAAGACTCATTGATGATTATCCTTGTGAGTTAAACTTTAGCTCTAAGAATGTTTTTATTAAGGACAAAGCAACTCAACAGGTGTTAAGTCATGGAATCAAGGATAATGATCTGTATTGATTATAGAATCCTCAATTCATGGCCTTCTACTCTTCACGGCAGAGAGCTGTGTCTGATCAGGTTTGGCATAGGCGGTTGGGGCATGCTTATCATTAAGTCATTCAACATCTATCTTCAATAAAGACTATCACAATCAATAAGAGTCTTTAGTCCATGTCTGAAGCATGTCATCTAGGAAAATCATATAAGCTTCCTTTTGTTGAATATGTTTTTCATGCTTCTAGACCTCTTGAGAGGATACATTGTGTAGCATCCCCCATCCTGAATAAGGATCATGTGACTCACCATGGTTCTAGGAAACGAGATGAAGATCACTTTGACAAAGAGGTAGGTGTTCCATGGTCTGGATAGGGTTAAGTAAATAAGGACTTAACCAAATGAGAGGGAAAGAAACGAGTTAAAGGAGCTAGACGAGTGTTTTGGCAGCTGGACGAAGTAAATGGCTAGCTCGACCAGCTAAATATAGCTCGACCAGGATCAGTATAGCTAAACCCTATTTAAGCCAGCTCATTCAACTGAGCTACCAGCTCACTCAGCAGGACCAGCTGAGGATCAGCTCAACTCAGTTGGACGGAGTGTTCGGGTATTGGGCAGTTGGTCCGGGTTCGGGCCGGTGGTGGGCCAGGTGGTCCAGCCATGGAGGCTAGGGCCTGGTGGACCCTTGGGTAAGGCCGTGGTCTAAGACTGGTGGGTCAGGGTCTTTGTTTGGTCCTGTTATTGACCCAAAAAGGGTCAGATGCAGGCGAAGGGATGCATGCGGCCAAGAGGTGCAACCTATAGACCAAGTCATGCCCATTCGCCAACAAGTCATGCATGTTCATGAGGCAAGACTTACCCCTTTGTTCTCTATAAATAAGGGGCCTCTCCATTCGTTTTTATCATCCAGTTTCAGAGTAAAATACTCAGAGAAAAACGTGAGTGAGAGAAAGAGAGAGTTTTCGGCCTAGAACAAGGTCGATTGTGGTGATTGTCTTTTCGGCGACGAAGATCATTTATTTGAGCATCTTCTATCAAGAATGGTAAAGGCTGGTAAGGGGAAAAATATGGAAGACCCTAACGTGGTTTCCAAGGTAAGAGATGGGTCGTGGGTTCATCAGTCCATATGGTTGGCCCTTGTGGCCGAACCGATGGTCTGGTCGGTTCCATAGTCTCATCCATTTCTCTTAATATGTTTCCATTCATTCCCCATCTTCTCTTTCTGTTTATACACGAAAGGATGTGATGGTGGTAACCAAGGGTTGTGTCCCTAGTCTTAACCCATCAACACCCTAACCGTAAACTAGACCATGGGTCGGTTATGTGGATCAGTCCAGATCGTGCCAATGAATGGGCGGTTGGGCTGAACGGTTGGAAATTCCCAAAGGGTACGGATTGCCAAAGGGTACGAGTTGCCAAAGTTCATGAGTTGCCAAGATTCATGAGAGTCCAGAGAGTACAAGCAACCAGAAGGTACGAGATACCAAGAGTTAGGAGTACCAAAAGGTACCATAGACCAAAGGGTGTTATTGACCAAAGGGTGCGAGTTACCAAAGGGTGCGAGTTACCAAATGGTGCAAGTTACCAAAGGGTGCAAGTTCTAAACGGTTCCATTGAATGCAGGTATTTTCCGGTCCATATCGATCAGTCCACGGCTTGTAAGGCTAGGACATATACACGGTTGTCTAACCGGAGTAATGAGTCGCAAGGTCTGATCGGCTGTAGCCATCCGGATTGGGTTGGGCCATACTCGGTTATATGGATTAGGTAAGGAAGTATATCGGGCCTTTGAGCCGGAATTCAAGGAATGGCCGATCGTACCTAGACATTGCCCAGATGGACGTACTGGTCTTTGGGTGATACAGTTCTGATCGTGTTTCTGTTTGTTTTAACTGGACTGTCTATCTATTCTAAGTCATGTGGGGCGGTTGGATGATTGAATTAGGGTATGGTAGACAGGTCCGACTTATTATATGATTATCTTGATTGAAGTTTATCATAGTTCTAGGGACCAAGCCAAGCATTGTAGAATCTAACCGTTCTGACTTCAGTTGATTAATTCTTATGGGTTATTGTTTCAGAAACTGAGGCTGGTTGGGGTCAAGCCAAGAAGCCGTGAAGACTAATTCAGTGAGAGGCTTTGTGGCGTGTGGCTAGATGAAGTTAGGAGGAACTAGTTATTGTTTATGAGACTGTTAAGAAACTATCTATTGGCGTGTGGCTAGATGAAGTTAGGAGGAACTAGTTATCTGTCGATTGTTTATGAACCTCATATATGAATACGACTTAGTAAATAAAAGACTTAAAATGAATCAAAAAAGCAATAAGAAATATAAAATAAGTATGCGGGTCCAATGGGTCGAGAGGCCAGGATCGGGTCTTACAAGTTGGTATCAGATCATGCTTGATTCTAGGATAGTTTGGGTTATGGTAGTCCACACGTAGCCAGCTGATAAGGTCTAACGGTGAGGTTGCTTTGATTGATTAGCCTAGGGATTGTTGTGTTTTTGGATATGTTATGTTTCTTTACTAACATTGTGTAGAATTCTTAGGTTGGAAAAGGAAATTACGGACGAGCCCAAAGAATAAGGTAGCGGCTGGACACTCTAGCCAAGCATGGTCAGATGAGGTCAAACCAACCGGGTTACCAACCGATCCGGCTATAGATAACACCGGTGGAGGAGCAACCGATGATCCGACCAACCTTACTAACTGGCAAGTCAATGGTACAATAGGAGAGCAGGAGCAGGAGCGTGAAAAGGAAGCAGAATCCTCTAACGCCAAGCGTCCTGTCGACCCACGTACGGACGCGGTCGATGGTACAAGAAACGAGACCGCTGAACCATCCATGAAGGATATATGGGAACCCATGAAGCGTATGGGCAGTCGGATAGATGATGTGACTCAGATGGTCACCCCTCTGGTGAACTCATCCGTAGGTCAAGCTACACCTACTGAAGCGCCCATAGCTAATGGTGTAGTCAAGGAAACAGCCGAGGTGATCGAGATCGATCCTCCTGTAAGGGCTGTAAGAAAGTTGGACTATCTGGGCATGTTGGAACACATTTTCTGACTGGGAAACCGACACTTCTCAGTTAGCACCGATCCCATAGTGGCTGACGAGTGGAGGAGTAGGCTGGTCCGAAACTTCATTTCTACTCGTTGTCCAGAGGATTACAAGAGGGACATTGCAATCCAGTTCATGGAAGGGGATGCGCATAATTGGTGGTTGTCTTTATATAAGCGCACCAATGGAAGTCTCCAGAGTTTTGCGGGATTCGAAGTGGAATTCAATCGCAAATACTTTCTTGCAGAGGCATGGAACCGTTTGTAATCCAAATTCCTAGACCTAACCCAGGGCCGCCGGACCATACGGGAGTACGAGGAAGAGTTCAAACACTCAGAGGGTTCGTTGGAAGGGAACTTGAGGACGAGGCAGTCCAAGTTCGTCGGTTCATCCGAGGCCTAAGGGCCGAGCTGATATCTCACTACTCGATCCGCACCTTCAACATCATGAATGAGCTGGTTGAACGTATGGCTCTTTTGGAGTCTAACTTGGCTGAGGAAGCTAAGCTTAAGACTCGGTCATAGTCTGCTCCGACCAGCAAGACTAATGACCGTAAGAGGAAATGGGACCAGGTGGATGGAGGTAAACCCTTCGGAGATAAACCTGAATGCCCTAAGTGTGGCAACAACCATTTTGGTTATTGCTGGAAGGCTATGGGAGCTTGTGGTCGATGTGGCAGTATGGGTCATGGAGCCAGAGACTGTCAATGACCCAAGCAGGGACCTGGCCAAACCGGAGGAAGCGAATCTCCGACTTGCTTCCATTGCGGCAAGACCGGACACTTCCAGAAGGAGTGTCCTAAGCTGCAAGGAGGACAAGGGAAAGGTCGTAGGGATACTGGAAAGTCGACCCAAAGCAGGCCAACTACAACTCCTCGAGTGTACGAGCTGTAAAGAGATGACAGCACTTCAGGATCGTTTGAATCGATCATTGGTAAAAATCTGAACTTATCTTTTTAAATTCAGTGGGAATGCTTGGTCTGGAACCTAGAATGGTTAGGACTTGACATGGGGTCTCATATAGGGACCTTAATGGTTGAATATGTGGAAACAAAGGTCCTTTTTGATACAGGTGCTACACATAGTTTTGTGAGCTCGGGCTTGATCGGAGGAAGATCGTATCTTCTTGGTAAGGGGGATCATTTGGGGATAGTGAATGCAGTCGGCGGCCAGGTTATGCATCCACTAGGGCTTGTCACAAATTCCCCAGTGGTCATTCAAAACAAGGTACTACTTGTTGACCTGATATGTGTCCACCTTAATGTTCACGAGATGATCTTAGGCATGGATTGGCTAGGAAAGTATCGGGCCACTCTCGATTACCACAACGGTTGTTTTCGATTGGAGAGTGGGGATCTACTGATCCAGTTCCCATGTGAAACATTGACTCCAGGTGTAGTAGTGTCAGCAGTTCGAGCTCTAATGATGCTTGACCAGGGTTGTGAAGCCATTATGGCCACCATAACTGTTGGGGTCAAAATCGGTCACGACAAAATCAATGTCATAAACTTCCCGAGAAATGTCCTCTTTGAAAAGAGAGAGATAATATTTTGAAAAAAATAAGAGTGGGAAAATCGAAATCGAATTTCGTATGGATCCCTAAGGAGGGTTCGCATGATAAGTTCTCGAGAAATGGGTACTCTAGGCCTCAGACAAACGGATCCCTGAGCATCAAAACAACGAAACGACTATAAGGCTCGATTGCCAACTCACCGAACGGAAGAGTTGGCCAAGCAAGCTGTCCAACTCGCCGAACAGGCGAGTTAGACCGCGAGCCAACCAACTCGCCCATTCGGCGAGTTGGGCACCGTGGGCCGACCAACTCGCCTGTTCGGCAAGTTTGATCGAGCAAGATGACCAACTCGCCTGTTCGGCGATTTGGGTTGGACGAGCAATCCAACTCGCCCATTCGGCGAGTTGAATGCATCAATCCATTTTCATCTCGTCCTCGTAACTCCCTCCTTCAAAATCGGATTGAACTCATTCTTGTTTTGTATTGATCGGAATTGGCGTTGGAACTTTTACCGCATGAACTTGTTTCCTCGTATAAAGTTCGAATTGATCGTGTAAAACGGCAAAGGTTAACTAAACACCTAAGGTTGCTTGCACTATACGAAAAATTCGAACTCTCGTCAAAATCGACATCGTTTCTGAAGCCTTCTTTCAACAAAATTTTGAAAACACTTAAGTCGAAAAACAGCCTGAGAAGGTCTAAAACTCGGCTAAAATCCCACTAATGGGTTTTCACGAAAAAAAGAGCCCAATTGAATTGACGGTCTATCTTTTATTTCGCATGAAGAGATAATTGTTAAGTTCGGAAGATAAATGTTAAGTTCGGAAGATAAATGTCAAGTTTCTAAGATAATTCTGAAGACCGAGATAAAAAGGAAAATTTCTGCGAAACGATAAACTCGACCTAAGGGCAAAAAGGAAAGGGGAACCGACCCAGAAGCCATATATAAGGGGAGCTAAATAAAAATACAAAGGGAGGAGAAAATTTAGACCTAGAGAAATTTTAGCTTAGAAGAACTTAGAACTTAGATGGCTAGAACATCAGATTTATACTCGGACGTTTCTCCATCTTTGTTCGACGATTCTGATTTCCTTAGACTCTACAAATCATTTCACTTAAAAAACCCTAGCTTTATTTTCAACAAGCTTGGTTTCTACTATTGGCACTCAATTACCAGATAAAGTTGCTCTAGCAGTTCGATCTCTTGGTTCACTCTTTCAATTGAATTACGTTCGACTTGATCCTCGAAAGGGGTACGTAGGCAGCGTTTCTTAGATCCAGTCCCAAATCCTTCAAACTTTTTTTTATCTTTTTCGCCTATTTCTAAGTGAGTTGCAGCCACATAGGTTTCTCTCGACATAAGTGGAAGAGCTAGCAAACTTAGTCTCGTTTTACTGCTTGTGCTATACGAATTCCTTTGTGATCTCGTTTCCAGACAAGCTTCATGTATGCTTTTGTCTCTGGAGCATTGGTACACAAATTCTAAATAAAGATCTTTTGTTTTCTAAATTTGTATTGTTATCTTTACATACTTTATGTGTTTATTCGATTACTTGTCGTTGGCTCTCGCAGAGAATCCGGGACCTCAGGGAAAGTTAGAGTTTCTAGACTTTCCTTAATTTACGGAAATTGACGGTGTGAATTTCGGTTCCCACAGTTTGGCGCTAGAAGGAGGGGGGGGGTCGGATTACTCTAACTCATGGCCACAAAACGATTGATCGAAACAATGTCTGGAAATACGAAAGACAATTCCGCAGCTTGCAACAACGCTAGTAAAACAACTCCAAAAGTGACTGCTCCCATCGCAAAAGCTTATGCAAACGCCGCAGTGCTTGAGAAAATCAAAAACCTATTCGCGACTCTTCTCCACTTTCGGGGCACAAAAACAAGCTCGCGATTTCTCTCACAAAACAGAAAGAGCAACGATAAAATATATCAAACCCCTTAAAGTTCGTCTAATTACCGAGTTGGGAAGATCTCAGCGATAAGCGATCGACCAAAAGACCTTTTTTGAAAACTTTTCGGAAGAATAAAACTTTTTCTCCAAGAAATTGCGAAGAAACCCTAGATTACTCACGGAGAAAGGAAGCACAACATATCGGTCGCAGAACCCCCACTCCTGTACTTCTTCCAAACAATTTTCGAAGAAATGAAGTTGCTCTCGATGATACAACTTTCGTAGAATTTTTTTTTGAAAACATTTACGAAACGGCAGCACCAGCATACCATCAAAACTCAAGTCGGACCAGTCCAACTTGCCGAATGGGCGAACTGGACCAAACGATCCGTCCAACTCGCCCATTCGGCGAGTTGGACCAAACGAGCCATCCAACTCTCCCATTCGGCGAGTTGGACTAGACAAGCAGTCCTTTGGCCAAACTTTGTGTTCTCCTTTGAATCCCGATCGAAACTCTTTTTGTTTCGTCTCAATCGGAGTTTCCGTTGAGATTTTACAATCACAACAAGTTGGATGCATAGATTAGACCATTCCAACTCGCCAAACATGCGAGTTGGACCAAACAAGCAATCTAACTCGCCCGTTCGCCAAGTTAAACCAACCGTGCCCTCTAACTCGCCCATTCGGCAAGTTGTACCAGTCCAACTCCCCGAACGGGCAAGTTTGACCAAAGTATAATTGTTTGGATCATCTTTGCGTTCTCCTTTGAATCCCGATCGAAACGCTTTTCGTTTCTTCTGAATCGGAGTTTCTGTTTAAATTTTACGATAAAAACAAGTTGCACACACAGGTTAGACCAGTATAGCTCACCGAACGGGCGAGTTGGACCAAACAAGCCGTCTAACTCGCCGAACGGGCAAGTTTGGACGACTCAGTCGGTCTAGTCTGACCGAGTCGTCCAAACTCGCCCATTCGGTGAGTTGGACCAAACGAACCGTCCAACTCCCCAAATGGGCTAGTTTGATCAAACTAGCATTGTTTTTATCACCTTTGCGTTCTGCTTTGAATCCCGATCGGAACGCTTTTTGTTTCGTCTCAATTGTAGGTTCCGTTGAGATTTTAAGATAAAAACAAGTTGGACCAAACGAGCCGTCTAACTCGCCAAACGGCCAAGTTAGACCAAACAATCCCTCCAAACTCGCCCATTCAGCGAGTTGGACCAGTCCAACTCGTCGAATGGGTGAGCTGAACAAAATGAACCATCGAACTCGACGAATGGGAGAGTTTGACCGAACGAGCAGTCCTTTAGGTCACCTTTGCATTTTCTTTTGAATTCCGATCAAAACGCTTTTCGTTTCGTCTCAATCGGAGTTTCTATTGAGAGTTTACGACAAAAACAAATAAGACTCGCCTAAACTCCTTGGCTTGCTCCTACTCGACCTCTTGGGAATCCTAATATCCCTCTTGGGAATCGTCCTCACCCTTACCTCCATCTTAGCGTTCTCCTTTGAATCTCGATCGAAACAACTCTTGTTTCGTCTCGATTGGAATTACCGTTGTAACTTTACGATAAAAACCGCAAGACTGGTTCGAGCCTAAACGCGGCCAGGAAGAATTATTATTGTTACCATTCTTAATGGGCGTACAGAAACGAGAAGAGAAAGGGGAGATGAGCAAGAAAATCAGAGAAGAGGTGAACCAAAACCTTCTAGTAAAATAATGTATGGCCGGCTTGGAATTTTTGAAATCAGACTTGGAATTTTTGAAATCAGACTTGGAATTTTCATAGGAAGTTACTAAGGAATAAAAATGCTTCGGAGATCGCCATAAAACTTTAGGGAACGTAGGATCTACGAGAATAGTCTAGCAAACTAAGTCTTAGGCATTTTCCTGTCTGGATCTATTGTTCTGCGACTGCTCAGGCAAATCTTGCAACCGATCTAAACTCTCGGAAAACCGAGAAACGATCGCCACGCACACTCAACTCGTTTCCTAAGGAAAGAAAGAACTAGAAACGAGAAGGTCGTCTTAAAATGACTCGTTCCTTCAGATTTTCTTTAAACCGACATATTCCTTGTCGACAACCCGAATGTCACCAAGTCACAATCCTAGCTTCTTCTTTAAACCAACCTGGATTGTCGATCATCCCAATCTTCGAAAGAAAAAATGTACACAACCCTTCAAAATATCATTTCAGATGTTTTCTTTTGTAAAAAAGAGGGAGTAGGTATGTATACTATACTCGTATACTCCCATACTTCAGAAAAAATATTGTCACAGCATCAAGAAAACGCTTACGACAAAGCAAACTCTCGCAGCAGTAGACAGAAAATCATTTAGGCAATGTGATGCCTCATGAAACAATTCCTCCATTACTTTCGTATAATTATAACATGTTATACGGAAGAGCCTATGAGAAAACAAGATCGGTTTCATGAAAAACAACTTTGCAATGCAGAAAAAAAAATGAGGAAAACACATTCCTCGTTCGCAAATATCAAGAGTAATCTGCGAAAGACATTCTTAGTTTACTTCTATGCCATTAATTTCTCGTAAAAATTACGCGAGACATCTTTCGTATAGCCACACCAAGTCATGCGAAGAAACTTTCGGAAACGAATGTAGCAAGTTTTACTAGGAAGTAAACTGGAAAGGATGTGAAGTTCACATGGTTTGAAGAGTGTGAGAGATGCTTCTCCGCACTAAAGAGCATCTGACCATCGCACCTATCATGGTAATTCCGGAGGCCGACCAACCATATGTGGTTTATACGGACGCGTCCATAACTGGACTAGGTTGCGTGCTGACCCAGCATGGGAAGGCCATCGTCTATGCGTCAAGGCAGTTGAGGAAACATGAGGGAAACTACCCCACCCATGATCTTAAAATGGCTGCGGTAGTGTTTGCCTTAAAGATATGGTGTTCATAATTCTATGGTGCCAAGGTCCAAGTACTTACAGACCAAAAAAGTCTAAAGTAGATATTCACCCAGCCTAAGTTGAACTTAAGGCAAAGAAGGTGGATGGAATTTGTGGCCGATTGCGATCTAGACATCACTTAACATCCGGACAAGGCCAACCTAGTGGCTGACGCCTTGAGCCGGAGGCGAGCAGATGTATGGGCCAAACGGGAGGCGGACGGCCTGGAAGGGATGTTCCATGCTCTGCAGTTGAATGCACTGACCAAGGAGAGCGAGCTACTCATACTAGAGGAGGTTAACAGCTTATCCGAATTCGGTTAGCTCAAGGTCAGGATGAGAACCTGAAAAAGGTTGCTCAGAATGATAGGATGGAATACCAGACCGTGAAGGATGGTATTATCCTATTCAATGGAAGGTTCATTGTTCCTAATGATAGAGGTCTGAAGGAGGAACTTATGAGGGAGGCTCATAAGTCTAAATTCTCGATCCATCCTGGTGTGACCAAGATGTATCAGAACCTCAAGAAAATCCTATCATTGGATCCGAATGAAGGTTGATGTCGTTGAATGAGTGGCCAAGTGTCCTACTTGACAACTCATCAAAGTAGAACATCAGGTTCTTAGTGGGTGATTGCAAAGCCTGCATATTCCTGAATGGAAGTGGGATCACATCGCAATAGACTTTGTGATTGGATTTCCCATGACCAGGAATAAGAAGGATACGGTTTGGGTTGTTGGTAGATCGCCTAACCAAATCAGCACACTTTCTGTCCATCAAGAAATCGGATGGGGTCGATCAGATTGTACGTATATACATAGATGAGATCGTCTGATTACATGGTGTCCCGGCGAGCAAAGTGTCAGATAGGGATCCACGGTTTACCTCTCATTTCTAGAGGGCTTTTCAGAAAGCGCTGGGAACAAGAGTAAACATGAGTACCGCCTATCACCCACAGAAGGATGGACAATCGGAACGTACGATTCAAACTTTGGAAGATATGTTGCGAGCATGTGTCTTGGACTGGGGTGTTTCACGGGAAAGACATCTACCCTTGGTACAATTTGCTTACAACAACAGCTTCCATAGGAGCATTGGCATGTCGCCATACGAAGCTCTGTAATGGCGTCCATGCAGGACACCCCTATGTTGGACCCAAGTGGGGGAGCGTAGCATGATTGGACCAAAAATTGTCGAAGTGACAACCAGCAAGATCAAGTTTGTGAGAGATAAGAAGAGGGACGCACAAGATCACCAAAATAACTATGCAAATCGACGTAGGAAAGATCTTAAGTTAGAGGTTGGTGACTTGGTGTATCTCAAGATGATTACCTTCAAGGGAAGGGTCAGAATTTCCGGAAGAAGGAAATTAGATCCAAGATACTTGGGGCCGTTCAAGGTCATAGAAAAAGTTGGAATGGTGGCATAAAGTTGGACTCGCCAGCCAAGATGGATGTATTTCATAATGTGTTTCATGTCTCCCAACTCAGGAAATGCCTGACGGACCAAGACGTTGTACTTAAAGCTATTGTTGATGATCTAGGAAAGGACCTAACCTTAGAGACAAGGCAGGTTCGAATAGTAGATAGGATGGAAAAAGAAACAAGGAAGAAAACAGTCCAGATGATCAAGGTCATGTGGGGCTGCAGTGGGAAAGAGATAATTACTTGGGAAACAGAGACAAGGATGAAAGCTGAGTATCCTGAGTGGTTTGAACAGTTTGTTTCTGAGGAAACAATTGATTCGGATTCAAGGACAAATCGATCGCAAGTGAGGGATACTTGTAGCATCCCCAATCCTGAATAAGGATCATGCGACTGACCATGGTTCGAGGAAACAAGGTGAAGATCACTTTGATCAAGAGGCATGCGTTCCATGGTCAGGACAGGGCTAAGTATATAAGGACTTAACCAAATGAGAGGGAAAGAAAAGAGTAAGGGAGCTATACGAGTGTTTTGGCAGCTGGACGAAGTAAATGGCTAGCTCGACCAGCTAAATGTGGCTCGAGCAAGCTCAGTCAAGCTCAGCCCTATTTAAGCCAGCTCATTCAGCTGATCTACCAGCTCACTCAGCTGGACCAGCTGGGGATCAGCTCAACTCATCTGGACGGAGTGTTCGGGTATTGAGCAGTTGGTCCGGGTCCGGGCCGGTGGTGGGCCGGGTGGTCCAGCCATGGAGGCTAAGGCCTGGTGGATCCTTGGGCAAGGCCATGGGCTAATCCTGGTGGGTCTGGGTCCTTTTTTGGGACTGGTATCGACCCAATAAGGGTCAGATGCAGGCGAAGGGATGCATGCGGCCAAGAGGTGCAACCTATCGACCAAGTCATGCCCATTCGCCAACAAGTCATGCATGTTCGTGGGGCAATACTTACCCCTTCGTTCTCTATAAATAGGGGGCCTCTCCATTCGTTTTTATCATCCAGTTTCAGAGTAAAATACTCAGAGAAAAATGTGAGAGAGAAAAAGAGAGAGAGAGAGAGAGAGAGAGAGAGAGAGAGAGAGAAAAAGAGAGAGAGAGAGAGAGAGAGAGAGAGTTTTCGGCCAAGAACAAGGTCGATTTTGGTGATTGTCTTTTCGGCGACTAAGATCGTTTGTGTAAGCATCTCCTATCAAGAATGGGAAATTCTGATAAGGGGAAGAACATGGAAGACCCTAACGTGGTTTCCAAGGTAAGAGATGGGTTGTGGGTTCATCAGTTCATACGGTTAGCCCTTGTGGCCGAACCGATGGTCTGGTTGGTTCCATAGTCTTATCTGTTTCTCTTAATCTGTTTCCATTCATTCTCCATCTTCTCTTTCTGGTTATATACGAAAGGATTTGGAAGTGGGAACCAAAGGGTTGCGTCCCTAATCTTAACCCATCCACATTCTAACCACAAACTAGACCATGTCGGTTATGCTGATCAGTCCGGATCGTGCCAATGAATGGGCAGTTGGGCTGAACGGTTTGAAAGTCCCAAGGAGTACGAGGATTTTCCAAAGGTCATGATTTGCCAAGATTCATGAGAGTCCAGAGAGCACAAGTAACCAGAAGGTACGAGATACCAAGAATT
Organism: Moricandia arvensis; assembly: GCA_905132765.1. Classification (NCBI taxonomy): domain Eukaryota; kingdom Viridiplantae; phylum Streptophyta; class Magnoliopsida; order Brassicales; family Brassicaceae; genus Moricandia; species Moricandia arvensis. The sequence continues at coordinate 64,898 of CAJHQP010000177.1, read as the reverse complement.
ACGAGTACCAGAAGGTACCATAGACCAAAGGGTGTCATTGACCAAAGGGTGCAAGTTACCAAAGGGTGAAAGTTACCAAAGGGTGCAATTTCCAAGCGGTGCCATTGGATGAAGGTTCTGTCCGGTCCATATGGATCAGTCCACGGCTTGTAAGTCTAGGACATATACACGGTTGTCTAACCGGAGTAATGAGTCGCAAGGTCCGATCGGTTGTAAAGCCATCCGGATTGAGCTTGGGCCTTACTCGGTTGTATGGATCCAGGCCCAGTTCTGGATCAGGTAAGGAAGTCTATTGGGAGTTTGAGCCGGACTTCAAGGAATGGCGATCGTACCTAGACATTTCCCGGATGGACGGACTGGTCTTTGGGTGATACGGTTCTGGTCGTGTTTCTGTTTACTTTAATTGGACTGTCTATCTATTCTATATCATATGGGGCGGTTGGATGATTGAATTAGGGTATGGTATACAGGTCTGACTTATTATATCATTATCTTGATTGAGGTTTATCATAGTTTGAGGGACCAAGCCAAGCATTGTAGAATCTATCCGTTCTGACTTCGGTTATTATTAATGCTTATGGGTTATGGTTTCAGGAACTGAGGCTGGTTGTGGTCAAGCCAATGAGCCGTGAAGACTCAGGAAGTGAGAGGCTATGTGGCGTGTGGCTAGATGAAGTTATGGAGGAACTAGTTATTGTTTATGAGACTGTTAAGAAACTATGTATTGGATCACATGTTTCCGAGTGATACAAATAAACTTATTAATTGTTCCATTGTGCTTATGAACCTCATATATGAATACTTAAAATGACTCAAACAAGAAATGAGAAATATAAAGTAAGTCTGCGGGTCCAGTTGGGTCGAGAGGCCAGGCCCGGGTCTTACACATTGTGATATATGGGGTCATGCACCTGTAATTTCAGTTCAGGGGGTCAGATACTATGTTATTTTCATTGATAGCTTCTGAAGGTTTAGTTGATTTTATCATTTGAAGCAAAATTTTGATTTGTTCTCAAAGTTCAAAATATTCCAGCAACAGTCTAAAAATGCCCTTTACCATCGTATTGTAATTTTTTTAAAGCAATGTGGTGGTGATTTTTAACCAAGATTTCCCTGCTCACCTATCCAAGTGTGGTATTAAACACTACATCTCGTGTACTCACACTCCCAAGCAAAACGGACTGGCGGAAAGGAAGCACATGCATGTCAATAGACTTGGTCTTTCAATGATGTTTCAAAGTCATTTTCCTCCTAAGTTATGGGTCGATGCCTTCAGCTCATGAGAAGATGGTTAGTCCGTACGAGAAGCTCTATGAGAAGATACCAAAATGCCCTTCATTGAGAGGTTTTAGATATGTTTGTTACCACTATCTGAGACCATATGCTCACCATAAGTTTGATCCAAAATCACTCATGTGTTTGTTTTTGGTTACTCTGAACAGTATAAGGGTTATAGGTGCTTATACCCTCCAACTGGCAGAGTTTACCTTAGTCGACATGTCATTTTTGATGAGGAAAGGTTACCTTTCACTGACATGTACAAGAACCTTATTCCTCCTGCTATTTTACCACTCTTGTAGGGTTGGCATACACAATCTGTAACGCCAGACGTGTTGAGCAATCTATCACCACAACAATCATCTGAAGAAGAAGATCACAGACCTCCGCAAGCTCTTGTTCAGCCCATAGTCAACACTGATGCAATCTTCATAGTGATCATAAACTGAAAATTACTCTCATCATTCAGCAAATGAGACAGAAACTGAACAGACAGAGGACGGCTCCAACACTGGAGAAGAAGAAGAAGGACTTCCAGAATCAGGAAATGAGCATGAACCTATCCAGCCTCAACAACTAGAAGAAGCCGTTGCAAGTTCTCATCCAATGGTAACATGGAGAAAAAATGGTATTATTAAACCAAACCCAAGATACAATATGCTCATGGTGAAAGGAGTTCCCATTGAACCAAAAACTATAGCAGAGGCTCTTGGCCATGAAAGATGGAATGGATCATTGGTAGAAGAAACTGAAACATGCGAAGAGACTGGAACATGGACTTTGGTTCCACCACTAGAAGATGTTCATTTAGTTGGATGCAGATGGGTGTTTAAAGTGAAACTAAACAAATACAGTACTGTTTAGAAGTTGAGATCAAGACTTGTTGCAAAAGGGAATCAACAAGAAGAAGGAATAGACTTCTTAGAGACTTACAGTCTGGTGGTTAATACAGCAACAGTTATGATGGTTCTACATTTGGCTGCAATCTCAATTTAGGAAATCAAGCAGCTCGATGTTAAGCATGTGTTTCTTCATGGGGACCTTCAATAGACTGTATACATGCAATAACCACCTGGTTTTGAGGATTAAAATCACCCTGAATATGTCTGCAAGCTCCACAAAGCTATATACAGTTTTAAAACATTCACCTAGAGCATGGTTTGACAAACTTAGCTCTTACTTAATTAATTCTGGATTTAATTGCAGTTCCAGAGATCCATCTTTATTCATATACATGGTTGGTAAGAAAATCATACTCTTGCTACTATATGTAGACGATATGGCTCTCACAGGAAACAACCAAACATTCATATCAGATTTTGTGGCTCAGCTAAGTGAAAGGTTCAGAGGGAAGGATATGGGACCATTAAGTTACTTCATTGGTATTTAAACAATCAAAACACCAATGGGTTGTTCCTGAACCAGGAAAAATGTGCAAATGATCTTCTTTACGCTGTTGCGATACTGGATTGCTCCCCTAAACCAACCTCACTTCCATTGCAGCTGAACTGGATCCCAAACCAAGACGCTTTGTTCTCAGAACTGACTTATTTTAGGAGTCTTGAAATCACACTTCAATAATTAACCTTGACGCGTCCTGACATACAAATTGCGGTGAACTTCGTATGTCAAAAGATGCACATGGCAACCGTTTCCGTTTAACAACTGCTAAAGAGGATTTTGTTGTTTTTAAAAGGAACAATCAACATGGGTCTCACTCTCCATTCATATACAGACTCAACACTCGAGCTTAATGTGATAGTGATTGGGCAAGATGTAGAGACAACAGGAGATCAACCGGAGGCTTCTGCACATTTCTTGGAGCCAATATTATTTCTTAGTCTGATCAGAAACAAGAATTTATTTCGAGATCATCAACTCAGGCTGATTATAGGACTCTATCTGATACAGCAGCTGATATATTTTTGGTTGAAGCTCCGTAAGCATAAATGGGTCTTCGTCATGTCAAGTCGGTTGAAGTTTATTATGATAACATTTCAATAGTGCATCTAACCACAAATCCAGTTCTACATAAACGGACTAAACACTTTGAAACTCATTACCATTATTCTCGAGAAAGGGTTGCAAAGGGTTCATTGATAGTAAAACATGTCCCAAAAACTCAGCAAATAGCTGACGTTTTTACAAAGTCTCTCCCGACTCAAAGCTTCAAAGACTTGCACTACAAACTCGGTGTGAAAATTCCTCCCACCAAGAGTTTGCGAAGGGGTATTAGAGAGTCTGGGCCTCTTTCCCATGATCAGTTCAAGACCTCAAAGCAACTCAACACACCAACGTTAACTTGCTCCCAAATCAGACCAAAAAGCAACACAAGGCGAGTAGTACGACATCTGTAATCAAGATAATGAACATGTTTTCAGTGCTTGAAAATAAGGAGTGAGCTGTAGAAGAATATCCACAGTATATTCTTTTAGTTTAAGATGTGTTCTCTCTTGTATATAAGGACTTAATGTAAATCTGAAAACCTCATGAATGAAAGTGTGAATATTTAGAATCATTTGTTCATCTTCTATCAAAGTTTTTTTTGGTTGAAATGTTAAATTCATATCATTTTCTGGAATTACATAGTTGTGGTAGACCACCACTTATTACAAGCAAGAAAAGTTACAAAAGGAGGCATTAACTATAAGGAACTACAAACCGGAAGTACAATTCCAAGAGCGAAGGAGAGCCATCAGCTGGCCTTGGAAGAGAGAGGAGCCTATCCCGCATTGCACGGTCGACTGAGGAGAAGAAGGACGCGTCTGAAGAGGCTGTATCCCTGAATATCTTCCGATTGCGCTCACGCTATAGGTTATAACACACCACCTGCATAAGGAGCTTCAAGATGATAGAAGCTTGGTTTGCTGAGCGGAAACCATGTTGCTGGAGCCGATCAACAACAAAGGAGAGGCTGGTAGGAGGGTTGGTAAGAAACCTCCCAGAGAACCGAGACCAGAGGGAGACTGCAAAGTCACACTCGAAGAACATGTGATTGTGCGATTCCAGTCCTCCCGAGCATAGCACACAATTGCTTGGAACATTAACACCCCAAGAAATCAACCTATCACGAGTAGGTAGTCTTTTCAAGAATGCCAACCACGTGATGAAACCACAACGAGGCACTCCTTCTTTGAACCAAACAGCCTTTGACCAATCTACAATAGGAGACTAGAAACAGATGAACTCCCAAGTTGACTTAAAGGAGAAAGAGCTGACAAACCGACCATCATTGGACCTAGCAGCCGGTAGATACCAGTTCCCAAAGCGCCGGTAGATCATGGATTTTCTATCAAAATTGTCTTCTTTTTTCTTGCTTACAGTGTACCTGTGGTTTTACGTGCAGTTTTGTCCCCGTAAAAGGCGGCTGACGCCAGACACCGCGGGCTCCCGGCTTATGCTGCAGTTGATGTTCCGATCATCGCCATTACCGACAAAATAACCAAGCACTTGCGGTATAAAATTTGATCCATTTCTTTCTTTCTTTGTGGTCTGTCTAAAAACACGAGTCTTATGATTGCATAATTAAGATCTCACATATATAATGAATACAACGGCTCAAAAAAAAAAAAATACTGAAATGAAACGCAAAAGCAATTTGTGTCAAGTCTCGACGTGAAACACACTAAGAAAATAAGATTATGAACAAGTAATACGTGCGTTCATGATTGTTTTGGTCTGCGCCTCCATTAACATTATAATACTTTTAGGTAGTTTTTTTGTTATTAATGATTTCTATTTCATTTTATCTGTTTAGTTCAAATTATTAGAAAGGTTAGATATACGGATAACATATAATTTCATCATAGATCTGACATTGAGTCCAATAAGAAATGTGTAGGTATTTTTGTCAAGATCACTAGGATTGTCTTACAAACACCATCTTGCATGAATCACTTTGTTTATTTTTACTTTTTAAATTGAGTTGGACTTTTTTTAGTTGGATTTTACTCCAATACTACTTTATGTTTAAGAGTAAAAAATACAGTAGTGAACAAAAAATAAATGAATTACTATATAAATAAAGTAAACTCTTTTTACTCTATTTTAAAGTGAAAAATAAAATAAGATTGTATCTCTTTTGCTCCAAATTCTATTTAAAAGAAACAAATGTAGTAGAGTTGGATATTCTTAGGTTCTGAATGGTAACTGCGTATTTGGTAATATAAACAATGTGGAATTAAAATACGGAATGTTTCAACTGCGATTCATTTGTTTTGCAAGATAAATACAATTTTGATAAAATTAACGATGCATAATTGTATTTAAAATTTAGATATAAAATTTTTAAATATAGTTGAAAAAAGATTTAAATATAAGCTAAAACTGAAAATAAAAAATAAAAATAGATGTTGGAATATCCATCCAATTTTTATATCGGAAATCTAAAACCAATTATGTGCAAACATTACTTGTTAGGTTCATGATGAATATAACATACTAATGAAAGAAAGTTGGGCATCAAAACTTACCATTTTTTTTTTCCTTTAATAACCTACAAAAGTTGATACCGCAAATTTGTACTTTATGGTGTTCTCATACTATCATGTTATTTCCGCCCACTTTTGCCAATGTTTTTAATTTAAATTGAGGTCTAGCTCACGTCTCAATCCTCTTTTGGATGAGATATAATCCACTTTTGCGCCAAGCTTCCATCGCTTTCCTTCTTCAGAGTTCGCTGCACACTTGCCAAGCTCATCTCTGAGTATTTACCATTGAAATCTGATCCATGCTTCAAGCCATCATCCTCTTCCATCATCACCGCGAAAGCTCTGTCTATAACCCATATTGGGTCTGCCGTATCAACAGTACTTATGACGAAGAAATTAATCAATCAAAATATGAATTGGGTTAGCAATAAAACAAAGATGATGAAAAGTCGTGCTCGGATTTTAAATGTACAAACTGAAGAGAGAAACAAACCAGACAATCTAATTTAGATAGACTAAATCAGAAACTTTATTATTCGAATCAAAATCAACCTGTAAAGGTGTTTTGATAGAATAACACAACAAAAAGTATAAATCATAAACGATTTAAAAGGAAAGGAAGATGCCTCCTTTGGAAACAAAGAAAAACAGAACTTCATCTTTCTAGAAGCTTAAAAAGGAAAATTTAGAAAGAGGTGAGAGACTTCATAGCAACCACCATGGCGTCTAATGGATTCAGATTTGTTTGGGGGTTTGGATAGGTCAGGGTTTTCTGTTTTCTTTATTTGTCTCTGCCTCCTCCGCTTTCAAAATATAAGAAGAAATTTGATTGTCGTTTCCAACGCTTTTGATGCTTAGCAGCCGAATTCTTTTGTGCTCTGCTCGTATGACGGGACCCAAATAACTTCTGCTTCTATCAGCCAAAATTTCGCTGATACATATTCGCCTCATCTGGGATTCTAAGGGAATTGGTTTAGTCATATTTCCAGAGTAAACACTTCTGGAGTGGACTTCAATGGATACGACTGCCAGACGAGGACTTAGTCTTCTTGTCGAAGTTGTCTTCGGAACGGTCTGTGGTTCTTTTCTGTCTGTTCTCCAATTATAATTTTCTATGATTTCTTTGTTGAGGTTCCGGTGGCAAGATCAAATTTTAGAGTATCAAATTAATATGTCTATTACAATCAGAAAATTGATTATTTCTTGCCAAGATAAATAAACAATTTGTAACATCGACTCTAGGCGTATACATCCTAAATGGGAAATTTGGTCAAATGTACAAACAAAAAAAAACACAAATACATTAATTTAATACACGTATTGTTACAGATTAATCAAATCATCAACAAGGTCCCATTTTGAAAAAGATCTTTCTCCAAAATTAACAATTTGCACGAGAAAAGAGATGAGTCGTATTCTTAACATTATTCATATTCATACTCAAGAGGATCATATACATCCACGTTACTTCAAATAAACTTGTTCAACCACCAAAGAATCAACGAATCCATATCTATAGACAAGTGGGTCCAAAGTGTCTATCAATGTACCAACTCTTAACATTTCTGAACAAATCTAGTACCTTGATCTAATTTGACTAAAGCCTTGAGACAAGAAAACGCTTACGACAGGCGCAGATGATATCTCGATTGTATCACCGAGCTGCACGTTGTAGTGAACCTGACAACCGTCCATGTAGATAGTTCCGTGGTCTGAATAACATCCATGGATTGGTCTATTGAAGGATGAATGCATTTTAGTGACGGTTGAACCGGAAGAGATGGGCTCTCTAACCATAAACTGGAGATCACGGATAACATTGGCATCGCTCCACCTGCTGACAGCATTGTTCACTGTCTTTGGACGGCTATAGCCATCTTTGTTCTTTATCCTGTGAACCTTTTTTATATTTTATTCCCTTTGCTTGTTTTGTTTACGTTAATAGGTAAAGAGTAATTTAAAGTATTTAGAAAGTAATTTAAAGTATTTAGAAAGTAATTTAAAATGTAATTAGAATGTACTTTATTTGATTAAACAAGAACCAAGATTGGGTTTTACACAATCATTATGCCAGAGAGACAAATTAAAGTTAAAGTTGGCAAAACTCCCTAATTTCTTTTGCCAGAGGTTTCTTTCTTTGTAAGAGTTTTATAAATGTTATAAATATTTATTTTAATCAATTTTGTTTTTTTCCGACATCAACATAAACAGACCCAACTACGACTCTACAAATTAAGATGGTAACTCCGCATCCATATGAACAACAAACGACGGTTGATTTCTAAGAAAATCAATTTTGTTTGGTTATTTTATCTACATTATTAAAGCAGAATCTCTCCTAGGATTCTGTCATTAAGTTTTTGAAAAAAATTACAAACTCCTTCATTCCTACAGTTTTTTGAATAACAACATTAATTATTTTAAAGATATTTATGGATAATATCTAACTAACTACCCTTAATATTAATCATCATCCCATCCAAATATTTAGTCTTCATTTTTAAAAAAAAAATCACAAAGATCACATTTTCTAAACAAATTTATAATATTTAAACAAATTATTTTAAGAATATCAGCTACTCATAATATTGAAATATATTTGTAAATCATAGAAATAGTTATTTTCTAAATAAATATGGCATAAATATACTAAATATATACGTTTAAAAACTATAATTTTACATAAAACATATTTAATAAATTCTAATTATTTCTAAAATCAATATTTAAAAACTTAATATAAAGTCAATTTTCTTAAACCAATCTACAGTTTTTAGAATTACCGCTTCTCAGTTTATTCCATTGAATATGTAAAATATTTATCAAGTACAAGCAGGTTAAAAAAAATATTTTTCACTTCTATTATGAACTAATAAACGAGTTAATAGTTTTATCAACAAAAAAATAGTTACGTTCTTTCAAAGCGCAGGTCAAAATCTAGTTTATTTTAATAGTTCATTTTTTTAGAGAGTGCTTAGTAGAGTTTACCAATTCTAACACTTCAAAAATAAATCTAACAGAAAAAATAAATTTAACAAAATATATTGAAAAGAAAATTTATTTAACATAAGAGAATGATAACTTTTATCGTTAAAATTCATGGATTTAAAAATCGGTCTAGACGCCTAGGTAGCAAATCTTCTGTAATCAAAATATTTTTTTTAAAATTCGATTATATGACTCAAATCGGTTTAAATTGTTCTAGACGATTTAAATTAGTTTAAATCTGTTAAATTAAGTAATAATGTTAGTAAAAATTTACAAATTTTTCTACTCTCTTTTAATTTATATATCTAAATTTGATAATCATCAAAGTAATTTTATATTTAAACCAAAAACTAAAATATCTTATATAAATGTAAAAATTATATAAAATAAATCAATAACTCGTTAACGCCTATTTCAGCCTAGACCCCAAATAATGGAAAATTTTCATGTTTACCACATTATTGGTACCATTTTTCATTTTTACTGGTACCATTTTTCATTTTTACATTCATTAAAGAGACATTTTCATAAATAATATTTTTTAAGAGGTAATTTTTTTAAAAATTAATTAGAATCCTAAATTTTACATTCCTAAACCCTAGCCTACCCTATCCCCACCCCTCAACTCTAAACCCTAAGTCTTAGATTAATTAACCCAAGTGTTATAAGTGTGTTTTTCCTCTTAAAAATAAGGATAAAAGTGATTAGGGTAAACATGAAAAGTGGTACAATGAAAGTGATATTTTTGTATTATTGACAATTCCCCCCCCCCAAATAATCTACCTAGACGCTAGGTGTAAAGTAAACAAGAGCTTTGAGAAAATTGTGTTTGTATTCCATAGGAGAAGGTCTCCTTATATACATACGTACATGACTCGAGATATGTATCCTAACAATATTGATACATATCTATAATATTTACATCATTATCGACATACTAATTCCCATAAACGTAGGACTTATCTAGACATATCTTAACACTCCCCTTCAAGTTGGAGAGTGTAAGTCACAAACTCCCAACTTGGACAATAGATAGTCAAAACTATATCGACCCAAACCCTTTGTAAATATATCCGCCAACTGCTCTGTAGTCCGTACATGCTGTGTAGCTATTAGTCGACTTTGCACCGCATCTCGAACACTATGACAATCAGACTCAATGTGTTTCGTTCATTCATGAAAAACTGGGTTGGCAGCAATATATATAGCTGACTTACTATCACAGTACATGTCCATTGGACCATTCTGAAACACTCCGAAATCTGCAAGCAATCTTTTCATCCACTTCAATTCCTTAAGAGCATCGGACATAGCTCTATATTCGGCCTCTGCAGATGAATGAGAAACAGTTTCTTGTTTCTTTGTCTTCCAAGCTACCGGCGACCCGCCAAGTTGAACCACAAACGCAGACAATGATCGACGAGTGAGAGGACATGAATTCTAATCAGAGTCGCACCAGATTTGAACTTGAAGCGAGCTCTCCGACGTCAACATGATACCTTGACCAGGTGTTCCCTTGAGGTAGCGAAGAACTCTCACCACAGCATCCCAGTGACCTTGTCGAGGATTATGCATGACCTGAGAAAGCACATGCACAGCATAGCATAGCTCAGGACGTGTGATGGTTAAATAAACCAAAAGACCCACCACACGTTGAAAACGAACTGGTTCTTCATAAAGCGGACTGTTATCAGACAACAATGTGTGGTTATGTTCTACCGGTATAGACAAGGGCTTACACCCGAGAAGACCAGCGTCGGCAATAATATCCAAGGCGTACTTCCGTTGAGAGAGAAAGAAACCGCCTGTCCCCCTTGCAACTTTAATGCCAATAAAATACTTGGCTTTACCGAGATCCTTCATACGGAAACAGTCACTGAGATACTCCTTAAACTTAACCAACATACTTAAGTTACTGGAGCATATAATCAAATCGTCCACATATATAAGCACACGCAGGCTGTCGTCCCCTTTGATGTAAGTGAAGAGTGAATAGTCATTGTAGGACTGGACAAAGCCGAATTTTAACAATGCTTGGCTTAACTTTGCAAACCAGCATCTTGGCGCCTGCTTGAGTCCGTACAGAGATTTGCGAAGCTTACACACCATTCTAGGATCATCTGTTTTATACCCCGGTGGCAATCTCATATAAACTTCCTCCTCTAAATCACCATGAAGAAACGCATTGCACACATCCATTTGGTAAACTTCCTAACCTTTGACTGCAGCAATTTTAAATAAAGTACGAACAGTGGTGAGTTTGGCAACAGGAGCAAAGGTCTCACCATAGTCCTCCCCTTCAACTTGTCTATTCCCACACACCACTAGACGTGCCTTAGGTCTTTCGACTGTACCATCGGCCTTGAATTTCAACTTATATATCCACATGCTTGCAAGAGCTGTTTTTCCTGGTGGGAGATGTGTAAGATCCCACGTGCGTTGTTCTTCTAGTGAAGTAATTTCACTTGACATGGCATAACGCCAAACCTCACTCTCCATAGTTTCCTTGAAGCTTTTCGGTTCAGCCCCAGCAGTAACTGCTGCTAAAAAACACGATGATACGCAGAGAAAATATCATTTGTAACATAGTGATTAATGGGATATGAGATACCTGGACTCGTTTGAGGAGACTGGGAACCGATGAGATCAGAAGATGTATGTTTATCGGGAGTTGACAGTACCTTAGCATTGTAAGTGACATAATCTTTAAGTCGGACAGAAGACGTCTTTTGGCGTTGACCCCTACCCAACGTAATAGGAGCTGTATTAACAGTTCCAGCTTCCGTCTCAGATTCAACTGGTGGAGATACTTCTGTTTCATCAGCTGACGGTGAAGCTTCTACTTCTGGTAAAATTCCAGTCTCATCAAGCAATGTCATGTCGTTACTCCCCTTGGATTCAAGCTTATCATCGGCTGGAGGAGCAATCAACAGAGTTGGAACAGAGGATTCTTCATCATTCTCACAGTAAGGGAAAATCGTCTCATCGAACACAACGTCTCGTGAAATGAAAAACTCATTACTCTCAAGATCGTATAGACGCCATCCCTTCTTTCCGTATGGATATCCAACAAAAATACACTTTCGACTTCTCTCACCAAACTTGTCCTTGTCTCGAGTATATTTACGAGCAAAGCATAAACATCCAAACGTTTTGATGGTAGTGTAGGATGGAGACTCTCCATACAGACATTCATAGGGTGACTTCCCATGTAAGAGACTGGAAGGTGTTCGGTTGATGACATGAGCAGCCGCCAATACACTTTTCCCCCAGAATTTTGTAGGTAAATTCGACTGGAATAACAAAGACCTTGACACATTTAAAATGTGTCTATGTTTTCTTTCGACTCTCCCGTTTTGCTGTGGAGATGCTACGCAAGAAGTTTGATGAAGAATACCATTCTCATTAAAGTATCGTGACAAGAATAAGAACTCCGACCCGTTATCCGATCGAACTATCTTGACAAGTTTACCAAACTGCCGATGAACCATGGCACAAAAGTTTGGTAGCATTGTGCGCACCTCGCTTTTTTCAAGCAGTAAGTATATCCACACGGCTCGTGAAAAATCATCGACTATCGTTAAGAAATAAGTTGCACCGCATGAAGAAGGGACTTTGTAGGGACCCCAAAGGTCTACATGAATCAATCCAAAACTTTCAGATGCTTTATTATAACTGTCATGAAAAACTTCTCGAGTTTGTTTTGACTTAAAACAAACTTCACATCCTCCAAACTTATCTAGAACATTCTTAACACCAACGATAAATGGTAAAAAACCTAGAACACCAAATGCAGGATGCTCTAATCGTCTGTGCCACAAAGCTTGATCTTCAGAAGCTTTTACTCTGTGACTCCTCGCGATTGTCACTCCCCGATAAACATAAACACCATTCCTTACTTCACCGGCTCCAATCAGGGTCCTCGTAAAACGGTCATGCAATATGCATAATGTATCAGTAAAAGTCGCAAAGCAACCAGTTTGCTTAAGCACCTTGGCAACAGACAATAAAGTGCAATTTAGATTTGGTACGAATAACACATTCTCCAAAGATATGTCTTTCGACAAAGACAAACAACCACACTTGGTCGCATACACCACACTCCCGTCGGCAAAGGAGACAGGACATGGCGGAATGGTTTGTACTGATTCGAGAATGTGTACATCACCAGTCATGTGATGTGACGCTCCAGAATCAAGTATTACTTCTCCAGTTTGAACCTTACCGTTCAAACGATCAGGGACAAGAGTTGGTTTTTGTTGTTCAAGAAGCTGAGAAAGCATAGCCCATTGCTCAGCAGTCAATGTCGGAGGTGCACCAGAAGCTGGAGCTTGTGCAGCATTAGAACGATACTGTTGCTGTTGTTGCTGAGAAGTATTCCCTCGTCCTCGTCCTCGCGTAGAAGATCCTCCTCTGCCTTTAGAGTTTGACACTCTGTTTCCGCGATCAGACTGATTCTGGTTCTTCTCCAACCACCAGTCGGGAAAACCAATAAGCTGCCAGCAATCTTTCTTATCATGGCCACTGCGACCGCAATGAGAGCACACGATCGTCGAACGTGCAGTGATTAAAGCAGTAGCATTGAATCCGCCAGCCAAGTCTTGCTCTGTTTTTGTGCTAAAACCAACGACCTCTGGTTTTGCATCAGAACGAGTAGAGGACAATCTTCTTTCTTCACGAACCACCCGCTGGTATACACTGTTGAGGTCAGGTAGTGGTTCCATCGATATTATATTTGTCACCACGTTTCCAGACCTTACTTCATCAAGTCCCATCAAGAACTGATGGACCCGTTCTTCTTCATGTTCCTTCACGATGTTCTGGAAAGCAGAACATGTACACTTTGGCAATGGTTTATAGGTAAGCAATTCTTCCCACCTAATGGACAACTTACCAAAATAATCCATAACACTCATGCCATCTTGTCTGCACGCAGCTAGCTCGGCCCTCAACTGATGAGCACGAACTGCGTTGCCGATCGAGAACCTCTGCATCAAATCACCCCACAACTTGTGAGCATCAGACGTAAAGGTCACTGTTAAACGAATCTTAGGCGAGATCGAAGCCCTTATCCACCCAACTATCATGGAATTCACTGTATTCCATGCGTCAAGATCACCGGAATCATCTGATGGTTTTGGTAATGTCCCATCTATGAAACCAGACTTACGCTTTGCACGTAACGCGTTCTCTAACTCGGAAGCCCATTCAGCATAGTTTTCGCCAGTAAGTTGCACTGGAGAGATTGCGATCCCTGGATTGTCGGAAGTAGAGAGCTCGTACGGTGAAGGTAATCTCTTGATCACAGCACCTGCTGTTTCAGTTTTATCACCCATGACAACGAAAACTCTAGTTTTTTTAAAAGTATAATGGCTCTGATACCATGTAAAGTAAACAAGAGCTTTGAGAAAACTGTGTTTGTATTCCATAGGAGAAGGTCTCCTTATATACATACGTACATGACTCGAGATATGTATCCTAACAATATTGATACATATCTATAATATTTACATCATTATCGACATACTAATTCCCATAAACGTAGGACTTATCTAGACATATCTTAACACTAGGCCACTATAGAATGTCCTAATTACCGCCTAGCTATTTCTATAGCATTGTAAGAAATCATAGTAGTTTGTCTGCTATAGTAATATGGAAATATTTTATATTTTTTTGACCTTCAAAACTCAATACAAATTGATTTTGATACTCTCTCCATTTTTAATAGATTTCACTTTGGAGTTAGGCACATAGATTAAAAATATTTAATTTTATATATTTATAAAAATATCATTAACTATTTATTTAACCACAATTAAATCAATATAAAAAATACCATATAATATAAGGACTCATATATCTTAAACTAATAAAATTTAAATTCTTTTTTTAAAATAACATGTAATTTGAAGTAATTTGTTATCAAAAGCTGCATCTATTTAAAAATAGAGGGAGTATCTTCGATATGTCACTACAGAAGTTCATACTCATTAAAGTGCGGATGTAGAAAAAAAATACTCTCTTAGTTTTATAAATAATCAAAGATGCATGTTTTAGAAAACAATTGTTCAAAAAGGATATATTTTTGTATTTTTAATCTACGTTTTAACAACTAATAATGATCAATCGTAAACTTCATAAAATTAATTTCATTTGTTGAATTTTTATTTATATAAAATTATGCAAAATACTTAATCACAAGAATATGCATTTAATACTAAAATTTAGTCTGTTATATTAATATAGAAAAACTAAATTATTTATCACTTGGAAAGTAAAGAAGTATTAGTAATTTGATTTTACAAAGAAAAAGTGTTAGTCTTTAACCTAGACAACTAATGCTACAAACACATACACTACAAGAAAACAGACGATTACCTACTGTGTTTTGCGATTATGGGTGGAATCGCAAAATTTTGCCACTAATTATTGACTCATTTGCGAATTATTTGCGACCTAGTTAAATTCATCATAATTCACTTGAAAATTTACGACCAAAGTTTATAGTCGCAAAACAGTCATAAAATTATTACTAATATGCAACTGCATTAGGGCATCTCCAACAGTCTCTTATTCCCTTATTTTTGAAGGGTTTTGTATTCCAACAACCAATTATCCCCACAGATTTTAGGGTGCACTATTCACCTTCTTAAAATACTTTTTACTTTTCAGTTTAGTCCCTAAAAATATATGTTTCATAACTGTATGAATCACTTTTATATATCATATTTTAGTACTCATTGTTATATTTTCTTAAAACTATTTCAGTTAAAATTATTTTATTGGCATTTTTGTATTATTTATAGTTATATTTGACTAAATATTATTATATTTTCTCAAAAAACAATTATTTTAATATGTTTATAATCATATGTTTTATTTGTTTTTGAAAGTTTAGTATTTATATTTAATTATTAATAATATTAATGACTAAAGTATAAATTATTAATTCTTATAAAAATAAATTTGAGGGTGATTGTTGGAGAACCATTCTCTCATCCATTTATTTTGAGGGTGGACCCCATTTAAAATGATGGGACTTTTTGGAGATGCCCTTATTGTTGGTAGACATAGTCACAATTTTTGCGACTCTTTTGTGACTCATTTGGCAGGTCACAAATCAGCCACCATTTAGTCGGTAAAAACTGGTACAAAACATGTGTTGTTGTACTAAAACTCTAAACCCTAAACATGTTTTTAAGACCTAAACTCTAAACATAAACCTTAAACTTATAATTTTTCCATACTATAACATACACTCTTAAACTTAAACTTAAAAATTATTTTTTTAATCATAATCTATAACTTCTAAAAATACAAATTTTAAATGTTCAACAAAACTCTACACCCTAAACATATATTTGCCCTAAACTCTAAATACAAAATTTAAAACTCTATTTTTTCTTAAATTTAGTTTAAATCATAAATTTTAATTGTGACAAAACCATGACTATTATTCAAAACCATAAATCTAATACTTTAAACCATAAATCTTAAACCTCAAACTTAAAGCATACATAAAACATATCTAATATTTTCAAACTTAAAATCTAAATCTTAAAATCCAAAATGTGTTTTCAAATTTTAATCCCACGATAAAATTATAATTTATACCCTATACTCAAAACATGGAACTCTATTTCATACATTATATCCAAATCTTATATTATACATTATTTCTCAAAACCATAATCCCATATTTTAAATATAAACTTGAAATCACGTTCTTTAAGTCATATCTCAAACCATATACTAATTCTAAATCTTAAACTTAAACCTTTAAACTACATACTTCAAACCTTGTATCATACACTTAATAAGATCTAAATTTCTATAATATATATACCTCAAACTATATATTACACTTCACATTTTAAATTACACATTTCAAAAAGAAATTTAAACAAAAAATACTAAACAACAAAAAAATAAAACCCAAAGACAGTTTTTATTGTTTTCTTTTCTCACCATTGATTGACTTTGATTCAATGACCCAAATTTGCCATTTTATCTATCTTCCTCTTTCTTTTTTTATTGGTCAATTTGATAAGCACAAGTAGGGCTGGGCACTTTACCCGATACCCGAATCCGTACCCGAACCCGAACCCGATCCGAAAAACTCAAACCGAAATTCGAACCAAAATAGCAAAATACCCGAACAGATATTGAATTAGGAAAGAATGGATATCCGAACCTGAGCGGGTAATACCCAAACCCGAATGGATACCCGAAAATAACCGAACATATGTATAATTAACCATATATTTCTGGTTTAGTTCTTTCATCCTTTTCAAAATTATATTGGTATTAGACATGACTTAAAAATCAGATAGTATATATAGAATTTTGGACAAAGTGATTTATTACTCACTTAAAATGCATTTTAAGTTCTTAATTTCATGTATTAACAAAAGTTGCTTCCAAAAATTTAAAAAAAAAACAATGAAGTTAATATCTTTATCTTCTTAAATTTTTGTCTCCAAACCTATTAATCGTCCTTAAAACTTAAAAATCAGTTAAAGTAAACATATATTTTTAAATACATGAAATTTAAGCAAGGAATAATTTGATTTTTTTCAAAAGTTAAATATCCGAACCCGACCTAAAAGACTCGAACCCGAACTAAAAATACCCGAACCCGACCCGAAGTGTAGAAATACCCGAATGGGTACTAAACCTCTATACCGAAATACCCAAAAATCTAAAATATCCGATCCGAACCCGAACGGGTATCCGAACGTCCACCCCTAAGCACAAGGATCAGCCTTATTTACCATTAGATTAAGTGATCCAGTGGTTGTCAATTAACTGAATACTTCTTTTAATTATTTATTTATTTCATTATTTCTCTTTCTCTCACCTGTACGAATCTTATTTTATCTTTTTGTATTTCACTATCTCTCTCAGATTTCTAAATTCTTGCACAAATCAACAACTCAACAGCACGAAATAAACGACACAAAATTAACAACAACTTCTTGGCTTAGATGACGAATTCGAACGGAGGTAAACAGAGAGAATCGTGACGCCAAATCTCAGTAGTGTGAAGATGGTAGAGGAATAAGGCGAGGACATGAAGAAGACGAATTAGTGTGGGAGATGACATGGGGAGAAAATTACGTAAGGACTGTAGACTGCAGCAGAAGATGACGGTTTTGGTCGGAGAGCAAGCTCGGGTTTAAAAGGAGAAGAGTCAGCTTTGGTTTTGATGAAGGAGGAGAGGAGAGCAAGCTTATGTGACACGACCTAGCAACGACAAAACACAACCACAACCCAAGATATGACATTGGGCAGGTATGAGCTCCGATGTGGAGAGGATAGATTAGTTGGGGTTAGATAGATTAGTTAGGTTATGTTTGGACTAATTAGGTTTAGTTAATTGATTGGTTTAGTTAAGTTTTGATTAATAAACCTATTAAATTTGTAAACCAATTTTTCATTATAAACCTGCAAAGCAAATTTCAATTTAAAAACAATATCGTTTTATAAAATATTATTAATTAGAAACAAATTTCAGGTTTAATAATTATTTAATCTTATAAAAAAAATTTTAATTTAATTTGTCGTGTAGCAATTGAAATTTTAGGAATGAAAGTCGTAGAATAGTCATAAGCGAAGTAGTACTTTAGTTTCAAAATTTTGCGAATGAACTACGACAAAGCAACAATAATGTATTTTACTCGCATTTCAGTTGTAAATCAGTCACAACTTTGCGATATGACCGTTTATTTTTGCGACACAATGATATGTGACTAAGTGCATCAGTTGCTAATCAGTCGTATAATTATGTTTTATGACGGATTAATTACTGATTATGTAGTCGGAAAATGATTATTTTCTTGTATTGATACCCTCTGTTGAAATAAGGTCATAAAAACTACTAATTTCTCCTTAAAATTTATGTTAAATATGAATTCTGAATCAGTATCAATAAGAAAAATTGCACGCTATAATACAGAAAACAACAATTCTTTAAATACAGTAAATTGTTAAAATATGTTATATATTACAAATAACTCGATTTAAAATACTCTTCTCGTGTATTTCTTTTCGAGGCGATTTTATTGACTAGTGCTTGACTAATGGTGTGACATTTCAGAATAGGTGGAGAGTATATTACAGCATAACGACGATAACAATCATGTATAACAACGATAATGATCATAGAAATTTTTATATTCAGTTATATAAGATTTAAAATGGATTGCTAAAGAAAATATATGAAGAAGCAAGAGTAAAGATCGTGAAAGAAAATAAAAGTTATGAAACTGGTAAACATAAAAAGTGATTAGCATAGTGTGTTCTATAGTTCTGAGCATGTAACAAACATAATAGAAATCATATTTCATGTTAATATAAATAGATATATATCATTGTTATGAATTGACGTGTTTAGACTTCTTTAAAAACAAAACTCAAAATCCAATGCAACACACATTTTTTCTCATATTTTTTTCTTCACCAGCAACCAATATATAATCATTTATGAGTGATTTACACTTAAAGACAGTTTATGAGTTTTTATTACACTATAGAGCAGTTATTGATCTTAAAGTAGTTTTTAGTGACTACAAACTAACTAGGCTCATTATTATAACTAAACGGGTCCCATGATTTTTAATTTTACTTTCTTTCCTCTCTCTCTGTAACAGAAAAACAAAAAATAAAGAAATTTCAAGAAAAACTAGGAAACGAGAGCTTAATGACAAAAAGAAGAAGATAAAAAAGTTGAACGGCGTCGTGGTCTCTCTAAGGTCACTTAGTCGGATTGTCGTTGCCATGTGATATGAACAAAGCTCATGCCGTAAATGCCTTTCGTCTTCTCTTACACTACAAGAAAACACATCATTTACTAGGTCGGTATTGCCTCGTAATTTCCTAGTAAATGACACTTTACTAGGAATTTACGAGGAAACGCGTTTCGTAGTGACACGTTCATCGTAAAGCTTATTTCCTCGTAAAGTCCTAGTAATTTTACGAGGAAAAGTTTTCCTCGTAAAGTCGTCGTAAACTTTTCCTCGTAAAGTGCTCGTACATTTCCTCGTAAGTTCGTAGTAATATTTTCCTCGTAAGGTTGTCGTAAACATTTACTACGAAATTACTACGACTATTTACGAGGAATCTACTTCGAAACTTTACGAGGAAATTACTACGACATTTTACGAGTACTTTACTTCGAAACATTTACTAGGAATTTACCTCGAAATGTTTTTTCTCTATAAAAAATAATAATTTAAATAAATATAAATAATATATTTTTTGAAAATTTAAAAATCTAAATTATAAACTAAAAACGAAATAACAAAATATTTTATGTATAACTAAATATTTAAGTTTTAAATTCATAATATACAATTAAAAAAAAATACGGATGTTGCTCGTGAAATTGTTGAACGAAGTCGTCATCCCGAAACTCCCTCTCGTCCATGTTGCTCGTCGACGGTTGTGACTGTGGCGGTGGATGATGTTGGGTTGGAAGCGCTCCGGATTCCCGTCTGACACGCAATATCTCCGCCACTACCGGGTTCCCGACCGCCAAAGCGTCTACGATTTCGGAGAGAGAACTCACATAAAAGCGCAGCTGAACATTCGCATCGTTTTGTTTCTGAGCATAAGACAATGTCGCTGCACGGACATCGTTAACGAAACCAATCTCGACGATACGTCCCTTTTTCCTAGGGGCGACCTTTAAATAAAAAGATTGATTAATAACGTTAAAAATGAATTAAATAAATAATAAAAATTAATTAATAGAAAAAACAAATTAATTATTTACCTACTCGTAAATCTTATCCACTTCAGGAGTGGATAATGTGACAGGAGTCCCAGACTGCTGACTCAGCTGAGTCTGGCGGTGGTCAATCCGAGCTCATAGAATTGAGCAATATTTATTTAGTTTTTTAAAACACTTCTAAATATGTTCCTTTTTAAATTGTTGTAAAAGAAAAATGTTAGTAAAGCTTGACTGCTTTAGATTTACTGCTTTAGACTTAATTAGTGATGTACAAATTTTACCAATCACCACCGCTTTCTTTGTTCACTTGATTTCTGCTCTAAAACTATTTATTTATTTCTTTTAATGTATTGATAATCGATGCGGTTTTATAAACAAATATTTACTTTATTTTGGATTTATTTATTCTAAGTAGCCATTAAAAGAGATACCCACTAATATTTTATGGGAAAATATAATAATATTAATGATAAGATAATGTCCATTATTATTATTATTTTTTCATAATATTTTCTCTAATAAATGTTTAGTTTAAATAATATTGCAATTTTATGAAAAATCTCCAAAGTTATAATTGAATGAATTAATGTTTAACATTTATAAACAAAAGATGTTAACTTAAATAAAAACATTAAACATATTTTTTTTTAAATAGGAAAATACATTGGAGAGAAATTCATCTTTGTTATAGGGTTCTTCTATTATTAAAAAAGAGAGAGGAGAATGCATTGGAGTGGTGGAGATGGTAACTAACAACACAAGTAAAATATACATTTAAGTTTGCCTACAATATATTCACTATTTTATCTTTAAGCTCCGAAATATTGACTTTTATTCCATTGCCGACCTGAAAAATTTGAAACCATGATATATTTCTGTTAGTTTTTCTACTTAAGATGTAATACGAGTATTTGACCCCATAAAAAAGACGCAATACGAGTCAAGATTTCTGATCATAGCCTAGTGAATTTCACTAATATTTACTATTATAGCATGTGTAGCTTATATATAAATGTCGAATTATATAAAGCTATTATAAGAGATATATTAGGAAACTGCATTTTCTTTTCTTTGAAGAATAAGGAAAATGTAGCAATTTTGTTGCCTGGAAATCACGACCAATAAATGGTCAAACTAAATTAATAAACTATACAAAAGCTAATAGTTAGTGGACAAAAAAAAGCTACTAGTTAAAAGTTCAAAAATAGTTAAATATTGATTTTAATTACAACATAAATGTCCCTTTTAAATGAAACTGAAACTATAGTTTTTGAAGCAAATAAAATTATGGTAGAAGTAAAAATGATGTTAGAAACCATGTATGACAGATAACTTTTAGTAACAATTTTACCTGAGAAACAATGGTGTGTATGAATCTCTGTTGCAGCCTAGTTGAGAGGAGACTAACAACACCAAGCCTTTCTTCTTGAGCCAAGATTTGAAGAACACTCGAGAGACAGGACTTGTTTCGTTCGAGACAGCAACTTATGATGATCTCAATACCGACAAAACAAGGCATGACCAAAACCGTAATGTGTTGGTCATCTACACATGAGCATATGGATGATAATGTTGACAATGATGATGATAAACTACTAGTGCATTCCTCTGTAGTAGGATGAACCGTAACTATGCCCGGTATGGATTTTCTTAACCGATTTTTCTTTTCGGTAAGTTCGGTGATCTTGTTTTGTAAGTCTTTGATATAGTTAACCGCTTGAGAAACGTGATCTGCTGTCGAACGCTTGCCCTGCATATTAAACGATATGCCTCATTTGTACAATAATTTGTATCATTAACGGCGGATCCCAATTCAAGTAAATTCAGTTTAGCTTTATTTATTTGCTCTTTAAACTACCAAATACCAACTACGTTATAAGAATATGTAAACTAATGTAACTAAGTACTAACTAAAAAAAAAAAAAATGTAACTAAGTACTAAAATTTTACTAGTCTCAAAAGCTTCTACAAATACAATCAATGTGTAGATAAATGATTAAATATGGGTTTATTCAAAAAAAAAAATGAATGAATTGAAGTAGCATCTTATAAATTAAGCTTATATACATATGGTCCATATATAGTTAATTTTTAAACTTAAAATAACTGATAAATAGCTATAAATGTATATACAACTTTTTTTTTTGGTAAAAAAGTATATACATATTTTAAAAGCTACCTGGATATATTGAAGTGGCAAAAGAGATCTTAGACTTTTGAAAAGAGATGAAACTTCTAGTCTTCTTTGCCTTTCAATGTCTCTGTGTTTCATCTTCTTGCTTTCTCGATCATCAATCCCTTTGCTGGCTTCACTTTCCCCATACGTATCACACAAACTTCGTTTCTTATTGCTTACACCATTTTTGTCTGCGATTGGATTGCAAACATCATGGTTTTGGTATGATATTAACGGCGAATGAAGAAAAGAATCAGATAACAGTAATTCATCAGGCATGAACATTGAAGTCACAAAGTCCATCTTTTCTTGGTGAAAAGAATTTAGATGTTACTGTACTTTTGGGTTGATATTTTTTTTTTGATGTAGTGTTGTGTCTTCCTTACTTGTGGTCTCTTTATATACTTGGCTTAAGATTTTTTTTTTTTTAATATTTTTTCTTCTTCCCTTTTCCCATTTAATAGGACAGATATGGTGACACGTTAGTGATTGATCTCTTAAGTTTTATTAAATTTGAGTAGTTGGGATTAAATGAAAATATTATTAAATAAACCATCGGGCTGTTCATTTAGTGGCTATTGAATAATCACGTCAAAAGGAGATGGGAACATATGTCTTCAATGTGCTTGAATATACATCTACGCTTCATTATACACCGCCCAATTTTCCAACTCAATTTTGTTCTACCATGACTCAATACTCTCTAGTTTCATGACGATATATATTGTTAAGTTTTAAGAATTTACTTCATACAGATATATAATATGTTAATAAATTTATAATTATATGATATCTACAAATATAGCAGATACATCTAATATTAATGTTGAATGACACCTGTCGGTTTAGATTAATTTTCAATACATATTTTCTTTGGCTTAAAAATGTTCAATAAGTCTTAAAAAGGTTTTTAAAATAGTAAATAACATTTTCGAATTGTAAAGCATAAAACAAGTACCGAACTTATAGATATAATTTATAGTGAAGTTATGAAATGTACATAGTGAATAAGAAAAATAGAAATGCATCAATTTGTGAGAAAGGATGTGACAATTTATCATTAATTTAAACAAGATTAACCTTTATGCACGTGAGCATAAATCAAACACGTCGTCAAAACTAAACAGATTATACACTTTGGATATAGTATAGAATATATATATATATATATACAATCTCAAATAATAAAATACATTTATTTAATTCTGTGACTTAACATCACATCCTATATTATAACGCACTGTTTATTCAAATACTAGACTTTTGTTTGTTCAACACCCATTAACCATCGTTGGTTTTCAAGCATATATAGTCATAATATGTTGTCTCTTGTATATGCTTAGTTTTCTTAATAAATATAAACTAATTGATTCATAGAAATGACATAATAACAAAACATCACATGTTTATTTACTACAGAATTATATTTCTATTCTACGATCTTCCAATAAAATCAAACAAAATAAATATAGTAAACTGAAACGTAGTATTTAGATGCAGAGATTGTTGGAGATATGCTTCAACATTGATAAAAAGGAAGTCAAAGAAAAAAAAAGTTATCCTTAAAAGAATTAGGATAACTTAAGCTATAAGCATTGAGAAAAAGAAATACCTAATTCAATGTGTAATATGATAGAAAAGGAAATCTAATTCCTATATATATGATCATCGACTTGTGATGAATCATAACCACAATAGTAACCTAACAAGAGACACGAGAGATAACAATAGCTTTTGTTTAGCTTTTGAGAAAGTTTTCTAAACATTAATAAATGAAGAAATCTTTATTGAGTTGTTTGTTCAAGACCGAAACTAGGTTGAACGGTTTTGGTCACTTTATCTGGTATCAAAGCTCAAGGTTTTGTTTGAAGGATTCGATTCGCCGAAGAGATGAGTGATACGAAGCCGACATTGAAGACAAAAGAAACAGTGCCATCCACAGTGGTCTGTCCGAATCTATCACATGTTTATTTACTGCATAATTATATTTCTATTCTACGTTCTTCCAATAAAATAAAACAAAATAAATATAGTAAATTGGAACGTAGTATTAAGATGCAGAGATGATGTAGTGAAAGAAAAGAATCAATAAGGAGATGAGTATATATGATTTGCAGAAGAGCTGAATTGTCAATGGAGTTTGATGGAGAAAGAGATGAAACCACCCAAGAGATAAAGGGGAAGAAGAGATGGTTGGAGGAGGTACGAGTGGTGACTATATCTATACCTTTATAATTTTAATTTTTAACAGGGGCAAAATTAAAAAAAACTGTATAAAACTATACTAAAATTACAAACTCATGGTGGGCAGCTGCCCCACCCACACTCCATGTAGATCCGCCTGTGGTGACAATGGTGGAAGTGAAGAAAATGGCAGTGAGGAATAATTCGTCGTGATGGTAGTATCCATGTTATAGGTGCGATAACACCAAACTTAATACATATTGTGTTACATTTCTTTTACGTATATTGTAATAGAATATAACATAAAAACAATGTTTTTTTCTCTTACAAGACAAAGACAATGTAAAAAGATCTATTTGATGGCACATAGGAGAAACTGTATCTTACAACATCGGAGAACGGACTTTTGTTGTAGTACCGCTGGTGGAGGAAGAAAAGATATGGTGGAAAGAGATGAGAAGAATACTAGAAGTGATGGTGGTAAAGAGAAATCGTGGTGGCTAAACCAACCCAAACCAAACCATATCCAAATGGTTCTAAGTTTATATGGGTTATGGGTTAATACAATTCATTTGACAAATTGATTGAGTTAACCCATAATTCATTTAAGTTAATGAGTTAAGGGTTTACCCATGAATAATAATGCTATAGGTTAAACGATTATTAACTAAAAAAATTATTGTAGAGACTAAAAATAAAAATATTGTTTAGACTTTAGAAACTTTTGTGGTACAAATGGAAAATCAGTTTTTCTATTTGATGGAAAAAACCTGATTTTACAGTTTTGACAGAAAAACACAATTCAATGTTTTGGCCAGAAACACAATTTAAGGTTTCGATGGGAAAAATCAATTTTTCAGTTTTGGCCGTAAAACACGATTTTGCGGTTTTGACAGAAAATGTATGTTTGCGGTTGTAGCGAGAAAACACAATTTTGTGGTCTTTGGCCGGAAATATCAATTTTAGGGTTTTGGGGCAAAAACTCGATTGTATGGTGTTGACGAGAAAACTTGATTGTGCGGTTTTAGCGGAAAAACTCGATTTGGCGGTTTTCGCGGGAAAACCCGATCTTGTAGTTTTGACGCGAAAACTCGATTTTGCAGTTTTGGCGAAAAACTCGTTATTGGTTGGAAAAATTTGGTTTTGCAATTTTGGTAGGAAAACTCGTTTTTGAGATTTTAGTGGAAAACACGATTTTGCGGTGTTGACGTGAAAACATGATTTTGCGATTTTGGCCGGAAATTAGGTTTTGCGGTTTTGGCGGGAAAACTTGTTTTGTGGTTTTGTCGAGGAAACTTGATTTTGCAGTTTTGGTGGGAAAACTTAGTTTTTGCAGTTTTGGCAGGAAAACTCGATTTTACAGTTTTGGCGGGAAAACTCAATTTTCCAGTTTTGGCGGGAAAACTCAAATTTGTTGTTTTAGTGGAAAACACGTTTTTGCAGTTTTAGTGGAAACTACGATTTTGCGATTTTTGTGGAAATACAATTTTGCAGTTTTGGCGAGAAAAGTGATTTTACGATTTTGACGGGAAAGCTCAATTTTGAGATTTTGGTGAGAAAACACGATTTTTTCGGTTTTAACGGGGAAACACGATTTAATAATTTTGGTGGAAAATTCTTTTTTGAGGTTTTTGGGGGGGGACTCGATTTTAGGGTTTTGACGGGAAAGCTCGATTTTGCGGTTTTGGCGCTAAAACTTGATTTTGTGGTTTTGGAAGGAAAATTCGATTTTGAGATTTTGGCGGGAAAATACAAGTTTACGATTTTGACGGGATAACATTATTTTGCGATCTTGGTTGGAAACTCGGTTTTGTGGTTTTAGCAAAAAACTCGTTTTTGCGGTTTTGGCAGGAAAAACTCGATTTTGTGGATTTGGAGAAAATTTCGATTTTGGTGGGAAAACCTCGATTTTGTGATTTGACAGAAAATTTTAATTTTATAATTTTGATGAAAAAATTTCTTTTTATGGTTATTGCGAATATAAGATTGAATTTTAATTGAAAACAACATATAATATATATATATATATATATATATATAAGAATTATATGTTGACAAAAATTATATGAGAAATTGGGTTATATTTAATTTATTGAAATTGATTTAGATAGACGAGAAAATAAATGAAAACTTAGTTTCGTAAAATTAGTTTAAAGCTTTAGTTTGGTGTATTTTGTTTATATATTTGATTTGAGTTTCTGTTGGTTATAAACTCTTATTAGTTTGGTTATTGATAACTTATTATTTATTTATCCAAACCATTTTAACTCGAGTTATTCTCGGGTTCACCTATAATTTCACCCCCTAGACATTAACCAATAAAAAACTATCACGTGTCATATTTTATTTATTAATTTTCTTTAAAAAAATAATAGTGATTGTAGAGAAAAAATTTGACATTACAAAACTCTAAACTCTAATCTTATAACTCAAATTCTACACACTAAACCCTAAATCATAGGATTATCACTAAACGCTATATCCCCAACTTTAAACACTAGCCCTAAACCCTAGGGTTCATCCTATACGCTAGAGTTAACCATAAATTCTAAACCTTAAACTTTAAGGTTAACTCTAAACCTTAGGGTTAACTCTAAATCTTAGAATTAACCTTAAACCTTAAATTCTAAACCCTAAATCCTATGGTTAACCCTAAACCTTAAATTCTAAACCCTAAACTTTAGAGTTAACCTTAAACCGTAGAGTTAACCCTAAACCGTAGAGTTAACCCTAACCCCTAGAGTAACCCTAAACCTTAGGGTTAACTCTAAACCCTAGGGTTAACCCTAAACTCTAGGATTAGCCTAAACTTTAGAGTTTATAGTTTAGAATTTAGGGCTTATTGTTTAGAGGTTGAGCTATAGAAATTAGTGTTAATATTAGGGTCTAGGGTTTAGTGTAACATGAATTATAGGGTTTAGGGTTTAAAAGTTTTATAATGTCAAATTTAGTTTAACAATTAATATTTATTTTTAATAAACAAAATATGACACATGACAATTTTTTATTGGTTAGTGTATAGGAGGTAAACCTATAAGTTCATCCTAGAGGGTGAATCCAAGAATAACTCTTTTAATCCAAATCAATAAGTCCATCAACCTATTTTATCCATTAATCTATTTATACCCAATTTTTCTATCCATTACAATTTATTGTTTGGATTGAGTTGCATTGACTTATTAAATTTTACCACTTTTGACACCTTTATATATATATATATATATATATATATATATAGTTAATAAAGTGCTGATGAAAGGAGTGCGTTCACCGAAGGTTATATATGGTTAATAAAAAAAATACATATATATATACATATATATACATATATATATACATATATATATATATATCTATATCTATATCTATATATATAGTTAGTAAAGTGTTCACGAAAGGAGTGTGTTCAGAAATGGTAATTTTGTCCGTTATACATATAATACACACTATCATAACATTGTATTTGTTATGATTGTCTATTACGTTTTGTTTTTTAATGGTTATTACTTCTAATTTCTCTTTATGCAATTAAATTAGATATCAATTTTGAAATAGACTTAAAATTTATTCAAATGTATACAACATTTAACTAATACCGACTGGATCTTTTTAATATCTTTTAAATACTAATATTAAAGAAAATAAATTGAAATGTTAAATGTAATTTTAAACTATAAAAATAAATTAAATGATAGAGGATAAAGGACACGTGATTCTCTCTACACAAGCTCTTATGTTAATCATTTTTAAAATAAAATTCTTATTAAGTTAATATTCTTCATTTAGTTTAAAATAGAAAATGATGAAAATTACGTGTTTATTAACTTTCGTGAAAAATAAACAATGTTTATCGAAAATATCACATATACAAATTTAATAGCTTTTCTGCTTAACAGCTGGAGTGTGAATTTTGGATCTGAATATTGCAGCATGAACCAAACATTTACGGTATTTCTTTTCTTGGACCATCCATTTACTAGTGCAGTTTGTGGGATGAGTGAATATATATATATATATATATATATATATATATATATATATATATATATATATATGTATAAAAATTTATGACTGAAAATATTGATTTGTATCAATTATTACAAATACTAGATTTGTTTGGACTTTATTTGTATCGTCTATTCTTACAAAATATGTAGTTTTTTTCCATCAAACGGCTATTCTATTACTTAAACTTGAGGTGGTCTGAGAATTCATACCGGAATAGATAAACCAACAAAAGAAAGATTTCTATGAAATAACCGTGCAGTCTTGGCCAGAGCATCTGAGGTTCCGTTGTGAATCTTTGGGATATGGCATACTCGAATCCTGAGAAGCATATCATCAGCGTCTTAATAGCCTCCAATTATGTTGCAAAACTTAGCCATGCCTCCGATTCCTTTATCATAGCTATAACGTCTTTGCAATCTGTACCGAATCGTTGGCAAGACGAATATTACAACATGCTCTCCATTACTCATCTAAGGATTTCTAACTCTGAATGAAGCGCCAATTCTTGCTTTCTTAGATTTCGAATTCCCATAAGCTCCGTCTTCCCGTCGAATGTCCTATTTAAGCTCATCTAATATATGTATAAACTGGCCACGCTGCAAAGACTGAAAACTCATGCGGGGTAACCTGTGATAATATCCTTAATTGGAAGCCATAAAAACAAAATACTTTATTTGTTAATGTTATTCTTTTATTTTATGCAAAATGGAAACTGAGAAATACTTAAATGTAGTGGAAATGAGACTAAGACATTATTTTGTACTAGGTGTTTTCATGAACCAAGTGCAGAAATAAAAGTTTTAAATTTAAGTAATATTTAAAAATAATCTTTCGTAGTTTGTTGCTTACAATATTTAATTTTAAATATTCATTTAATTATATGTAAAATTTATATTAAAAATTATAATCTTGGAAATATTTTTATCTACTTATTTTGGTCAGAATATATTAAATAAAATACTAGAAAAATAAGAAAAATATTTTAGGTATATAATTTTCAAAACGCAAAACTAATAATATTCCTAAAATTTATAAATATTAAAAAACTAATGGAACTGGGATTTGAAAAAAAAATTAAACTACATAAAATTTTGAAGAATTGTTTTAGTCATAAAATTATATAATTATAAAAATAGAATTAAATAATATTTCAAAAATTATAAACTATTATTATATTTCTATTTTTATGATTATATTAATTTAATAATGATTTATTACTCATTACCATATCCTAATAAACTTACAAAAAATATAATTCAACATTAAATGTCTATGTCCATGTCACAATTAACTCTAAGCTATGTCATCATTGATGTCATCGTTTCCTTACAAAAAATTAATGTGGTGATGACACATGACAAATCAATTTTCAAATAATGTCTAGGGGATTTGATATATATCAATGTAACACCCCGTAATTAAGGGAGTATAATTGCAGATGGTGACGTTGACAAAAATGGCCCCACTGAATGGTTTCAATAATTGTTACCGAAGTAAGTGGGGGTTATTGGTCCTAGTATTTTAATGTATTTAGAAATCCAAATAAAATCAAGTATTATTGGTTCTATGATTTTAAAGTTCATACTAAAATCATGTGTTATTGGTTCCATGATTTATAAATTCTAATTTAAATCAGGTGTTATTTAATCATCCAGATTTATTAATGGATTTGATTTCATAATAGATTTAAATGGATTTCTATGGATTTCTTTGTTAAAAATACAAAGACTCAAATCCAAGGAAAACCTACGGATTTGTAAATACAAATTAAAATTTCTATGTTAGATATGAAAATCAGTATATTTTACATTGATTTGTAACTACTATATGGATTTCTAAATACATTAAAATACATAAACTAATAACGCCTCCTAAATGTTTTGTATTTAATATTTCAACTAGATAATAATGCTATTGGGTTTGGAATCTTTGTAATTTCTTTCAGCCTTTGTTGTAAAAAAAAACTAGATAATAATTTGCGGTCAGCAAATTGAGATATTTTACAAAATATTTGTTAAACAATTAAGTTTTTATGTTGTAAAAATCTTATCTGTAAAATAAAAAATTTAGGTAAAATATTATTTAATACTAGGGTACGTCCGCGCTTCGCACGGAAATTTGTTTCGTTATATTTTTAACGTTTTTTTTTAGTTTAGATGATTTTATTTTAATTATGTATGGAAATTTTTTGCAATTTCTTTTAAATTTTGTTTATCATTCTTTCTTTTTGAACTTGTTTGTTGTAAAAAATTCAAAGTCATTTTCGTGGAGATTAACTAAATTTTCTAAAATAATTACTGTAATTATTAAAAAAATTGTGTTCTATTTATCTTATGTTGGTATTAATATTCTAATTTTTTGTTTAGTATAAGCTATCTAATTTCATTTCTGTTATTTTTTATTTGTTATTAGGTTATTTTACATGACGTCTTTTGTTGGACTATGCACGTATAAATATTTTTTAGTTTCTTATCAATATTAAAATTATGGTTGAGCTTTTTATTTTATTATTTTTAGCAAAATTCCGCATTTAATTAAATACAATAACCTTACATTTTGTGTTCATAATACCTATAAAATATATACTTATTTTACCCTTAAAATCAATTTAATGTAATTTTTTAAATGTTTAATTTATCCTCAATTATATTTAACACTAATTTCACTATTTTTATAACAACTTCCATTATTTATTTATTTTAGTTTTTGTAAGTTATATACAATAGTGATTATTTTTTTCTAAAAGGATATTGATTAGATTTTATAAAATTATTTGTTAACATTTACCTCAATAATGTAATTGATTTATTTTATATTAATGTCTAAATAATTTGTTTTTATTTATTAATATTCTGATTTTACTCAAAACAAATAATTTATATATAATGTTAAACGTATTAATAAGCTATTTATTTTTTAGAATAATAATGGTTAATAATTATATGATTGTTCGTTGGTAAATGATTGTGGTTAGAGATTAATACCACCGAATAATTTGTTACGTGTTTTATTTGTTGGTGTGTTTCTATTGTGTATATGTTTTTTCTTCTGTATGAGACTATATCTCATTGGTTAATTGTGTTATAAATGTTTATATTAGAATGGAGAGATTGTTATTTTCATCAAGTAATACACGTGGTACCTATTTGTTGGTTAGATATTATGTTTCGTTTATATTTGAAGTAAATAGTCTTTATTCATCTCATTATGCATGCATTAATATTATTATTATTTTTGTGTTTTATTCAACACCGACCGCTATATCGAAATACAAATTATAATGACTATATATTTTGACTATATAAATTAAATTATAAAACTAAATTGAAAATCGTACGGTTCGTTGGTGGTTTCCACAGAAATTTGTATATTTTGCTAGACATTTTTTATTTGAAAATATTTGGTTATATATGTATGAATTATCATTTTTTGTGATTGGTTATAATTCTTTGTAGATATACTTTAATTTTCATTATGTATTCATATTTAAAAGTATCGCGTCTATGTTTTTATAGTTGGTGTCCCTACTATTTTTAAAATATATTAGTATAAAATGTTTTATACCTTAGTATCTGAATTAAAATATAAAATAAATGAATAGAAAATATTCTAGTGTATAATTGTAAGATATCAACGTGCCATTTTTAATGGAAATTAATTTTGAAATGGATTTGAACTTTAGAATCAATTTCAAATATAATAGAGTTATAGTTATTCTTGGTGACATTTTCGGTAAGTTATACAAATTTTTAGAAATTTAATAACAGTATCTTTATAAAAATGTTTTTTTCAGTCTTCAATAAATTTGTTCCTTAATATGTTTAGATCACTAACTTTTATACATTTTTGTGCACATATCGATTAATGCCACAATCACACATAAATTTTTTTTCAATAGATATATGTTCTTTTTGTTTTCATAGGATATAAAAACATACGTAATCCAAATGTAGCTGTGTTTTTTGTTTTGGTTTGGGAGACATTATAAGTATAAACTTACTTCCTCTGGTTTCTTCCAACTTCTTGAAAAGGAAAATATATAGACTTGAACGCTCTGTGTTCTCTACATTGTTGAAATGCTCAATCTTTTTGAAAATATATCATGTTGTTGTCGTCCGTGTTGTTTGCTCCAGAGACATCTCTGCTAGATTTATTGTATTTCATTTGACTACTCACAAGTTTCCCAACTGCAAGTGTTGACAACAGAGATAACTCTCAGGCCAAAACGGATTATGCCACTATCGTCACTATCTTCCTTGAATACACCCGGTGAGTCCGTGCTCTTCTTTTAACGCCTAACATATTTAAATACACGTATTAAGACGCAAGATGTATTCCTCCCCTTCCCACTGTCCCAACCTGAAAATGTAAACCATGATACATATATATGTCAAATCAAATTGAAGAACTTAAGAGAGAGATTTGATCAATTACCTCCACAGATGATGTAGTGATAGAGATATGAATATCTTTCCTGTTAATGACTTGCATCATTGCGATGCATTGCAAGCTCTCCAGGTTTTGAGCTGGACTTGCTAGTAGCTATGAACACAACAAAGACTGTTGCTGGTGTCAGTGTTGAATCCACCTAAAGACAACAGAGCCGTTGAGGTTGTTGAGCATATTGAGCTCCACCAAAGCACCACACTCATTTTCAACACAATCTTATCCTCTGATTACTGCCTTACAACAACTGATTTCCACGTCCCTTGATCCTGGTCACAATAGCAAGTTTCTTGTCCAAGAAGAAGTTACCGGACCAAGAAATATAGAATGTTCCAAAGATGCCTTTAGTTTAAAGGAAGTGCTTTTCAATCAGACCAATAACATACAGAAGGAACTCACCAGAGATTCCAATTTCAAGAACATTATGCACACCTTTGATTCCATGTTCATCCCTAGAGCACCACCAGCGTTACAACTGAGCCAATGTACAGTGAACACTTTGTAGCCTTTAAATTCTACTTGACCTGCATCCACAAAATCACTTCTTCATCAGCAAAAGTTTCAAACGAAACCATAGTCAACAAACAAATTCGTATCCATGTCTAAAAATTTGAAAAGATAATTTACACAACTATGAGTTTAAACGCCGCCGTCTATTTAAGAAACGACGATGAGCATGAGTTAGAAGATTTAAGAAGTTTCTCTTGAAAGATTAGTAAGATGGTGAGGATGATGTTCATGGGATGGATTCTGGCCTTTATATATGTTGAGTTCCATCGCCTGGAAGGGAGATAAAGAGCATTGAATGACGAATCGTGGTTTGTGTGGTTCCAGAGAGTGAAGAAGGTTGTTAATGGCGATGGAACACTATATCATGTAACGAATCGAGGGAGACGAACTGCAGACAAAACGTCAGGAACGAAGATCGACACATACTCCATTGTAGTTTTCCCTATTATGTGCTAGCAGACAAAAGGTCATCGTGGAAACGTAGCCGCCTTGCGTGTGTTGATTTTTCAAGCCCATATGGTTAAGGCCTTTAACATAGAAAAAGAAAAACAATAATGTTGAAGCCCATTTATATCTCGAACCAAACGAAAGAAACAAAACACTTATACAGCGACGTGTCACGCCCAACTTTACTGATTTGATGACGTGTATTGAAGGAGAAGAGAGACAAACTATTCTTTATAATAATAGACTAGGGCGAGATATATTTTACTTATGATCTAGGTTATTATTTTATATGATTTTATGGTTTGTGTTTTAGGTTTGCATTTGCAAAAGATGTGTATTATATTCAAATAAATAATTATGATATCCAAAACAAAATGATATTAATTAATTTTTCAAATATGATTTTTGACATTAAATTTATTTAATATAAATGGCTTGTCACATATTAATAATTTACTATATATTATCATTAAATTGAAATATTTTATTGCATTGATTAATATTCTAATTTTACTTAAAATTATTTACTTATATATAATGTTAAATGTATTATTAAGTATAAGTTTTAATTAACACTGGTGATTTTTTCAATAGAAAATTTAAAGTTTAACACAAGTAGATTAATACAACTAAATTTATTAATACTATTTTTAAATAATTTATGTTGTTTTTCATTTATTTATGTTGTTTTTCATTTATGATATCGAATGGTAAATGATCATTATTTTCAGTTTATTTACATTATTTAAATTTTGAAATAATGAAAATATATTAATGTTATTTCAAATCAATATATATTAAAAAAATATTAAAATAATTTATCATATATGACGTAGATGATTTTATATATTGTAGATGATTATAGTGCTTAATGAAACAATATAAATTCTTGAATACTTATTTTAAAAAGTTCTCCTATTTTATTTTTATGTTCTATGATATCAAATGATAAATGACTATTCATATTTTTTCTTTTTATTTACTTGTATTTAAATTATAAAATTATGTAAAGGTTTTAATATTTATTTCAAACCAATATATATTAAAAATAAGTATTTATATGTGGAATCTGCTTTATTTACTTGAGATACAAAGATTGGAAATTTGAAATAATTTCATCGCTTAATCTACTTAACAATTTACATTTCTATATATACATTTCACCATATGCAAAATTTTCTCATTTTATTATTGTTTGTTTGTGACTATAATTTCTTATCATCAAAATATAATTCGCATGTTTAAACACAACTTTAAATTATTACAAACTGAACAAAAAAATGCTTTGGCTGAATAATAATTGTGTAGTTTCTGAAGAACTAATGAATATATCTTGAATTGTTGATTTTTCTTATAATCTCACACATATATATATTACATTATTACTTGTTCTTGATCAACCAATTTTTATTTTAAAGATTAGTCAACAAATGTTGAAGAGAACCTACGATTAAATAATGTTATTAACTTTCTAATTTTATATCATCCACAAAAGACCAAAGACAATATGTCCAACTTTTTTGGTCCTTCTCTTGACATAAGATAGACAGAGAAAACTATTGGAACATTGTACCATTTAAAAACTATTTTCTAAATAATTTCAGTTACTTACTTGTTATATCTTCAGACATAAAATTGAGAATCATTGCAAGTAAGAACATGTTCTTCAGAATCCATGTATAGGAACCTACATAACAAATATGAGCACTATATATGTTATCATTATGTTAACTTAAGAGCCAAGCAAATCTCCTTTCTTGTAAAGGTAAATTTTTGAAGGGGACATGACCGTCTTGGTTTATCAGTTTACTTTGATCTCTTCATCGTTAGCTTAAACTACTTCTCCATCTATACATACTTCATTTGTATCTTCTACCCAGACATGTGACCTGAAATATACCTTGACGCACACAGATGAAAAATGCTAAATAATGAGTAACACGAAGAAATCACAATGCAGATTAAAGAAAAGAGTCTTGTACTATTGATACGGCCAATACTGGTTAGAATGTCATAGAAACAATCTGCATGAAGATTACAAAAAAAAGACCTGAGAACCAACCAAAAGGTGTTTCAAAACAATGAATCCAACGATGAATCATACACAATATTCAAGAGATTTTTATCTACCTCTCCAAAATTTAGAATCTCTGGTTAAAAAGGAAAAGACTAAAGCTACATTCATGTTTTGCAGACCAAACAATAGCAGAGACCTTAAACCCCTTAAAAGTTTTTTCTTTCCCAACACCTTGAGAGAATAAAAATTGCCTTGAAAGTTATAAGATTTTTGCAGAAACACAAATTGTTCTTGCGTTGACACTCGAATTTTCTCTCATGTTTGTTTTTCCTTGTTTGGTGATGCTCTGAGTTGTAGATCAAAAACAAAATATTAATTGAAGGAGAAAATATATCAAATAAACCAAAAAAAGTTCATTAAATATCTCGTGAGAGCTCAATCGTTGCATACAAACAAACTTCAGTGAGCAATCCGAAAAATATTTTGCCTTACATGGAAAGACCACAACATTTTTTGCTCGATGTAACTGCTGCTTGAATTAAGTAGGCCTCTCCCTTGGTTGTCCATCGTTAAGTTGAGGTCTGCATCCCTTTTGCAATCTGATTTTAAAAGAATGTGTAAATATTAATCTCTAGCTCATTATCACAATCATAACACATTGATCTGCAATGCAGATTAAGTTTAAACAATTTAAAAAAAGTAATCAATCTAAGAAATGAAGGTATTGCTTACTTCAACAAAAAGTGAAATTAGTACTTCTTTTTGGTCTTAGTTGCTTCATTGTCACCATCTTCTTCATGTCTTTAGTTTTCATTTTCTATATCTATGTCAGACTCCTCTTTTTCAAAAGCCTCACCTGGAAACCATGAGGTAGAATTTTTTCTTGAAGTGTACAACTGCAGAAAGCAAGGAATACTTGAATCAGATATTGAAAAGGGTATAACTTCACGATAATGAACCTAAAAATGTAAAAGATCGACAGAGTTTCATGTTCAGATGAAAACATACCCATTGTCAGCTTGTTTCATCAAATTAAGTTCTTCAACCTGAACCAACAAAATAAGACGATAGTTGTTACAGCATGAGATTCAGACTATAAGAATGGCGTGATTTAGATTTGGGTTTTGGCCGGATTGGTTCCAAGGATTGATGAGTGTGGGCGATGGACTGGTTTTTAGACCTAGTTGCAGCCGGTTTGTACCTGAAACAAGAGAGAACCTTTTTATGAGTTTTTTTTTCTGGATTTAAAATGATGAACAGAAGATAAACTAAATGAACTATGATGAGCTATGAAAATAACACGATTTTTATAGATTTTTGAATAAGATGATTCAATGAAAACTAGATGATATGCAATATAAAAACAGTGCAGTAAAAAGGGATAGAAAGATGGATGGATGGATCCATGTTGCTGGACGTGTGTCTCTCTCAACAAGAACAATGGATGAATGATGGAATGAATATGGAATCAGGCTTGCTGGACGTGTGTCTCTCTCAAGCAAGATCAGTGGGTGGAATGGAATGAAGAATCGCCACAAGTTTGGTGATGAAAACTTGATAAGATCCGGTGCTCCTTCCTAGATGAGTTTCTCACGCAAGAATAGAGAGGGAGGCTAGGGTTTTCGTGTGTAGGGCAAACTGACTCATATATTTCATAATCTAAAAAAAATTACAAGTCCACTTATAAGGGGTTTATATAGTACCCGATGTGGTTTGCCCTTCTTGGGGTCTTGAAGCAAAAAGACAGCATGTAGTCTAAAGCATTAAGGCCTAAACATAATGGGCCGACTCTCCTGGACTCTAAGCAAAGGCTAAACAATGGCATTGATTTATTGGACTCAAAATAAATAAAAGGACTTAACAATTTGCCCATAAGTTCATAAAATCAGAAATTAAATAAAACAGAAATCGACACAAACCAGAAACAATAAACCGGTTAGAAATCATAATTGAAATCTTACCTGCTTACCTTATGGCATTGGTGGATTATTCAGGACCAGATTGGGTTGGGGTTGAGTCTGAACCGAGATCACATGTGGAGATGATTAGGCCGGTTCGGTTCTGGGCGAGTGATCTGAATTGGATCGGACCGGGCTGACCTTGAACCTCTATTGGGCCGGCTGGATCTTGAATCTTCAACTCGACCATCTCTTTAATCAGCAATGTGTTCTGGTCGGTTTGTCCTTGTGAATCTTGATCTAGGATCTCTTGGACAGCTTTGGAGAAACCCTCTCTTATGGCCTTGGCTCCGCTCCGGGTAGTCGGACCACGTCGAACTATGGGAACCTCAACTTGGATGGCCGCATCATTCCCTCCCCCTTGAAAAGGTTCTGGCCTCAAAA
Organism: Moricandia arvensis; assembly: GCA_905132765.1. Classification (NCBI taxonomy): domain Eukaryota; kingdom Viridiplantae; phylum Streptophyta; class Magnoliopsida; order Brassicales; family Brassicaceae; genus Moricandia; species Moricandia arvensis. The sequence continues at coordinate 26,335 of CAJHQP010000177.1, read as the reverse complement.
CACCATCATCTGCAAGAAAAGGGGATAGATCAGATACATTGAACATGGGGGAAATCTTAAACTCACCTGGAAGCTCAATCTTTTAAGCATTGTTATTGATCTTCTCAAGGACCCGAAATGGACCAGTCCCTCGTGGTGAAAGTTTGGACTTCCTCTCATCTGGGAACCTCTCAGGTCGCATGTGCAGCCACACTAAGTCTCCTGGTTTGAACAGAAGCTCCTTTCTGTTCTTATCCATCCGTGCTTTAACCTTGGCCGCCTTCGCTTCCAACGTCTCCTTGACCTTCTGGTGCACAGTCTTAACAAATTCTGCCTTGGTTGCACCATCTCGGCTACGGTACATAGGGTTTGGCAACTCAGAAAGATTCAGGGGGGTCTCTGGCTGAAAACCATAGACAACTTCAAAAGGAGAAAGGTTAGTATCAGAGTGTCTAGCATGGTTGTAAGCAAATTCAATAAATGGCAAACATGACAACCAGTTCTTTAAGTTCTTACCGACCATAGCTCTCAATAACTGAGAGAGAGTACGGTTTACTACCTCTGTTTGACCATCGGTCTGGGGGTGACAAGTGGTCAAGAACAGCAACTTGGTACAAATCTTACCCCATAGTGTCCTCCAGAAGTGACTTAGGAACTTGGAGTCTCGATCAGACACAATGGTTCTGGGAACACCATGTAAACGGATCACCTCTTTGAAGAACAAATCGGCTGTCTGGGTAGCATCATTGGTCTTGTTACATGCGATGAAATGGGCCATCTTGGAAAACCTGTCCACCACTACAAAAATGGAGTCTTTGTGGTTTATCTTGGGCAAGCCCAGCACAAAGACCATAGAAACATCTACCCAAGGGTGGCTAGGAATAGGTAGTGGCATGTGTAAACCATAAGGATGTGACCTGGATTTTGTCTTAAGGCAGACAGTGCATTTGGCGCATAGGTTCTCAACATCCCTTTTCATGTTCGGCCAAAAGAAATGGTCGGTGAGGACACTTAAGGTCTTATCACGACCAAAGTGCCCCATGAGGCCACCACCATGGGCCTCCCGAACCAGCAATTCCCTCATAGAACCTTTGGGAATGCATAGTTTATTTTCCTTGAACAAGAAACCTTCATGTTGGTAATAAAGACCAGATGCTCCTTGTGTAGTGTTCCTGAAAACTTCTTGAAAATCAAGGTCAGTAGCATAAGAATCTTTAATGAATTCAAAACCCATGATCTTAGCTTCCATGGTTGAGATAAGAGTGTATCTCCTGGACAAAGCATCAGCTACCACATTCTCTTTGCCCTTCTTGTACTTAATCACATAAGGAAAAGTCTCCACAAACTCCAACCATCTGGCATGTCTCCTCTTGAGTGTGGTCTGACCTCTTAGATGCTTAAGTGTCTCATGATCTGTATGAATAATAAATTCTTTAGACAAGAGATAGTGTTGCCAAGTTTCAAGAGATCTTACTAGAGCATAAAGCTCTTTGTCATAGGTCGGGTAATTGAGGGCAGCTCCACTCAATTTCTCACTGAAGTAGGCCACAGGTCGGCCTCCTTGCATAAGTACAGCTCCTATGCCTGAACCTGATGCATCACATTCAATCTCAAAAGTTTTATCGAAGTTAGGCAGGGTAAGGACTCGTGCATGAGTCAAACTATATTTAAGCTTGTTAAAAGACTCTTTTTGGGCTGGTCCCCAAGTAAAGGATACGTTCTTCTTGATCACAGAAGTCATAGGGGCAGCAATGGTACTGAAATCCTTGACAAAACGTCGATAGAAGCTGGCTAGACCATGAAAACTACGGACATGTCCGATTGTGGTCGGTGTGGGCCAGTCTTGTATCGCCTTGATCTTTTCCTCATCGACCTTCAGTCCCTGTGAGCTAACAACAAAGCCTAAAAACACCAACTGATCAGTGCAAAATACACATTTCTTAAGGTTAGCATAAAGTCCTTCTTGCCTTAAAGCTTTCAGCATCTTTTCTAAATGATCAACATGGTCGGTTATGCAACGACTATAAATCAGTATATAATCAAAGTACACAACCACAAAGTTACTGATGTAGGGTCTTAGAACCTGGTTCATGAGTCTCATGAAGGTGCTAGGTGCATTGGTGAGGCCGAATGGCATCACTAACCATTCGTATAAACCTTGTTTAGTCTTGAATGCAGTCTTCCACTCGTCACCTTCCTTCATGCGCACTTGGTGGTATCCACTCCTAAGATCAATCTTAGAAAACACAGTAGATCCACTTAATTAATCCAACATATCATCTAACCTGGGTATTGGATACCTATACTTGATGGTTATGTTATTGATGGCACGGCAGTCCACACACATTCGCCAAGAACCATCTTTCTTTGGCACTAGGAGAACTGGCACAGCACATGGACTAAGGCTCTCTCGGATGTAGCCCTTATCCATAAGGTCTTGGACCTGCCTTTCTAGCTCCTTGGCTTCCTCTGGGTTCACTCGGTATGCGGCTCGGTTTGGTAAGGGTGCTCCTGGTACAAGGTCGATCTGATGTTCGATCCCTCGAATGGGAGGTAAGCCGGCTGGGATTTCCTCAGGGAATACGTCCTGGTACTTGCTCATGAGGTCTTGGACCTCCCCTGGAAGCTCAGGTACTTCAAAACCTGCAAAACAACCTTCCTTAAAGACCATTAGTAGCACCTGCGTTTCATGGTATAAGGATTTAAGTAATTGACCAGAATTGATATAAAGGTTGGTCTTACTTACCTTGTTGGTCTGGTCCATTGCCTTTTGCATGTCATGGACCTCTTGGGGGCTTAGTGGTGCTAGGTTGTGCTTTTTATTGTTGTGGCTGAATCTGTACACATTGGTTCGACCATGGTGAATGGTCTCTTTGTCAAACTGCCAAGGTCTTCCCAATAACAAGTGGCCGGCTTGCATGGGCACAACATCACACTTAACCTGGTCTTGGTATTTGCCAATGCTGAAGGACACAACAACCTGCTCGGCTATCTTGAGCTCAGTCTCATCATTGAGCCACTTAAGTCGGTATGGTCGTGGGTGGGGAGTCTTGATCAAACCTAGCTTATCAACAAGATACTTGCTGGCCACATTAGTACAAGAACCACCATCTATGATCAAGCTACATACCTTGTTCTCCACGGTACATCTTGTATGAAAGATGTTTTTTCTTTGGATGGTTTCTGGATCAAAGAGGGCACTGAGAGCTCGTCTGGTCACCAATAACTCACCAGACTCCGCATAATCAATCACCTCTTCATCAGACGCGATGGCCTCAAACTCGGCCTCATATTGGGAATCATACTCACCATCAGCCTTGATGACCATCACACGCTTGTTTGGGCAATCTCTGGCATAGTGTCCCTTGCCCTGACATTTAAAACAAGTAATGTCACGGGTACGTTGAATCTGAGCTTGATTCTTACCTTGGTCGGATGGTCCGGATTTAGAGGGCTCGGGTGGGTTCTTTTTGAACCGGTTTTCCACTTCTATGGACTTGCCCTTGTCAGCACCTTTGTACCCTGGTTGTGTCCAAGGATTCTTGCTCCTATTAGTGGACACGTTCTTCCTCCTGATGTGTTTCTCCGCTTGAATGGCATAGTGAAGAAGATCGTTGAAGTTCTCATAAGGCTGTCTCTCAACTTTGCGAGCAATTCGATCTTGTAGGCCATCTAGGAACTGGGCCATTAGGGTCTCCTCTGGCTCACGTGTCTTGAGCTTGTTCTTGAGGGTAGGCCATCTAGGAACTGGGCCATTAGGGTCTCCTCTGGCTCACGTATCTTGAGCTTGTTCTTGAGGGACTCAAACTCCTCAAAGTACTCCTCCACGGACCTAGTCCCCTGTGACAATTTACGAAAACGTTTCTGTAAGTCCCTTTGATAATAAGTGGTAACATACCTGGTGCGAAGCTTATATCGCATTTCTTCCCAAGTGTGGACCCTATGGATCCGGCCTGCATCAGCAACCTCTCTGTCCCACCAAGACAAAGCATTATCAGTGAGTTGGGCAGCAGCCAGAGCTATCTTCTTGGCCTCGGAGTAGTCATAGTATCCGAAGATGTACCCCATCCTCTTTTCCCACTCAATGTAGGCGTCTGGGTTAACCTTTCCAGCAAAGATCGGTGGGTTAAGCTTGAGGTCCTTCCCTCCTTGCCAGGGAACTTCTTCATCACGGATCCTCATTCTGATCGGACTCCCATCTCCTTGGATGGCCTGGTCGACCTCCTCGTCCGGCTAGGGGTGGTCGCGGTTGTCCTCGGTCGGGTGGGTCGTAATCAGAACTGTCCTCATCTGTTTGGGACTGTGGATCCTCCAGGTAGGGATGGTTCCTCCCTCTTGGTCTCTTCTGGTTGGGACGGTTCCCTTGCTCCAGTCGAGCTAGTTGCTCGGTTAGGGCAGTCATGGCGATTTGAAGTTGGGCCTGGCCGGCTAGCAACTGAGCATTGATCTCGGCCTGGTTTGCCCCACCATTTGCATTCTGGTCTCCCATGCCTCTCCTGTAAACAAGAAAGAAAAGAAAAGATCAAGTGCAAAAAAGGAAATGAAAAAAGTATAAAAGAAACACAAGAAAAGAAACTTGAGATTTGGTTTTAAAATGCAAATGGGATATTTTTTTTTTGAGTTTGGAAATGAAATAATTTTCGACCAATCTAAATTAATAAAAGATAATTAAACTAAATGCAATTCAAAGGTGATAGTGTGAATATTTAAAAAAATTTAATGCAACCTAACCAAATAATTCAAAAAAGGAAACTGCAATCAGATTATTAATGCAAATGAATATCGACCTTCCGAATATGGCAAGTGATAATCAATCTACTCAAACAAATCGACAGCAACCTTTTCTGCAAGCAAGAGATCTAACAAACCTAGGATGCACACGAGCAAGAACAGCAAGAACAATCAACTTCTTTTTTTTAAAAAAAAATTTGGATGCAGCAAAACAAAATGCAGTGCAATGAATCGATATGCAAAAAAACAAAAAGGATAAGATGCTACCAAACGTTTTTTTAGGAGCATTTAGCTCTGATACCAAATGTTACAGCCTGAGATTCAGACTATAAGAATGGCGTGATTTAGATTTGGGTTTTGGCCGGATTGGTTCCAAGGATTGATGAGTGTGGGCGATAAACTGGATTTTACACCTAGTTGCAGCCGGTTTGTACCTGAAACAAGAGAGAACCTTTTTATGAGTTTTTTTTTCTGGATTTAAAATGATGAACAGAAGATAAACTAAATGAACTATGATGAGCTATGAAAATAACACGATTTTTATAGATTTTTGAATAAGATGATTCAATGAAAACTAGATGATATGCAATATAAAAACAGTGCAGTAAAAAGGGATAGAAAGATGGATGGATGGATCCATGTTGCTGGACGTGTGTCTCTCTCAACAAGAACAGTGGATGAATGATGGAATGAAGATGGAATCAGGCTTGCTGGACGTGTGTCTCTCTCAAGCAAGATCAGTGGGTGGAATGGAATGAAGAATCGCCACAAGTTTGGTGATGAAAACTTGATAAGATCCGGTGCTCCTTCCTAGATGAGTTTCTCACGCAAGAATAGAGAGGGAGGCTAGGGTTTTCGTGTGTAGGGCAAACTGACTCATATATTTCATAATCTAAAAAAAATTACAAGTCCACTTATAAGGGGTTTATATAGTACCCGATGTGGTTTGCCCTTCTTGGGGTCTTGAAGCAAAAAGACAGCATGTAGTCTAAAGCATTAAGGCCTAAACATAATGGGCCGACTCTCCTGGACTCTAAGCAAAGGCTAAACAATGGCATTGATTTATTGGACTCAAAATAAATAAAAGGACTTAACAATTTGCCCATAAGTTCATAAAACCAGAAATTAAATAAAACAGAAATCGACACAAACCAGAAACAATAAACCGGTTAGAAATCATAATTGAAATCTTACCTGCTTACCTTATGGCATTGGTGGATTATTCAGGACCAGATTGGGTTGGGGTTGAGTCTGAACCGAGATCACATGTGGAGATGATTAGGCCGGTTCGGTTCTGGGCGAGTGATCTGAATTGGATCGGACCGGGCTGACCTTGAACCTCTATTGGGCCGGCTGGATCTTGAATCTTCAACTGGACCATCTCTTCAATCAGCAATGTGTTCTGGTCGGTTTGTCCTTGTGAATTTTGATCTAGGATCTCTTGGACAGCTTTGGAGAAACCCTCTCTTATGGCCTTGGCTCCGCTCCGGGTAGTCGGACCACGTCGAACTATGGGAACCTCAACTTGGATGGCCGCATCAATAGTACATAGTCAGATAAATAATGTGTCTTGAAACCCAATGGTATCATATTCTATCCTCAGCCTATCGTATTCTAACCTTGGCCTTTAGATACACGGCTTGTCTGTGATAAATATTCATGTCCATTACTAGGAGATGCTCGAGGTTATGTCCGTTGAGTAAATTCATGCGGCTGGTCTCGCCGAATATGACGGATAATAAATATACTAAAAGAGTTTCTGAATATGTTTCTGAGAGGATGTAAGCTCACCTTTTATTATATCCGCAGAGACACCGACTCTGAGATGATATACACACACTGAATTGGAGATCATGGCCAAAGGAGTAAAGACGCCGTTTAATGCGATGAAACAGAAGCCCTTTCAGATTCGATGGATGTGAAGAAGATGAAACGACTAATACAAAACCCTAGCATTGTAATCTTCTCGCCGACATAAGAAAGGTACACTCTCTACGACGGAGAGCGATGAAACTGAAGAACCGTAACGTTTAATTCGAGATGGTCACAAAAGATTAGGACTAATCGTGTCTGGGCCGAGTTTGTTGGCCCAAAGCAAAAAAGAAATTGAATACGAAGCCCACAATCTCCCCTTTGATAATGAAACGATGCGTTTTGGACGGTCGGGACAGGTGTCGCCATAAGAGCATCACATTTGATGACGTGGCAGCTTCACAGGAGAGAAAAACTCTTCTTTATATTAATAGATAATAGTAAAATATTTAAGTTTTTATCATCGAGTATGATACATATTTCTAAAATTTGAAAATAAAAATAGTTATGCATTTATATGATAGTTATTTAATTTCAATTATATTAAACTAGATATATAATTTTAATCTGAATAAGACTTCTTACTCATGTGGTTTTATGATGATTTGTATCTTCTTATAAAAAAATAAACCATTGATCACAAATTTTTTAATGTGAAACTTTTAATAACGTAGCAATTTAATCTTTTAAAAAATTCAAAATATAACATATATGATTGGTTAATTTAATTTTAATAATAAAAAATAAACAAAATGGTAGATGATACCCAAATTGTTAACAAATCTTCATTATTCAAAATCTTCTTGAAAAATTACTCAAAATTATTGGTCAAACACAAAAGTAACCCACTCTTTTTTTTTGGAAATTTCTAGTTATCTCATTCACCCCAGAAGTTTAAGTTATTCACAAAAATGTTTTTACATTTTTTAAATAATGATTATTTTACTCAACAAACTTATTCTTTTCTTTTATTTACAATATTTCCATTATCATCAATACACTAATTTCTATGAATAACTAATTTTAAGCTTTAAATGCTCCTTAAATTGACGGTTACATCTTCATATTCTCATTTCTTACACGTACAAATAGTTTCTCTTTCACTTTCTCTCTCGTTTCACCCTAAAATCCTAATTTTTTTTATTTCAAAATTTATAAGCTTAATGGAGTTACTCATGTTCATGATTCTTGATCAAGAACGAATGTGTAACTTTCACTAAGAAATTATGTGTGCTTGAAAAAGCTAAACATAAATCTCACCGGATTTTTTTTGTGAAACCATCAATTATATTAGACTATGAGCCTAGAAGGCTTAAACGAGTACAAGTGGAGGGAAAATCAATGGCAAAAGGAATAACAAAGAATATTACAATGAAGCAAAAGGTATATGTGTTGAAGGGTGAGAAGACCCACAAAAAACTTCACTTAAGTCCCTAAAACTGTTGTTAAAAACAACATATAATAGTCGAAAACGACGTTGAAACACTCAAATGAAAGGGTTTGAGAGCGATTGGATTGAATCGTCTTTGGTGCTGAAATGATCTCCTTTACGGTAGAGCTGGATGAAAAGGTTCTCTTTAGTTAAGAGAGAAGTGATCTCGTCATACCGAAAGACAATAGTGGTAATTAGCGGCCAGCTTGTAAAAAGGAGTAGTTTCTTGGAGATGGAGCAGAGCCTAGGACCGCGAATAAGCCTTTTTGGTGATGCTGGAGTTACTCATGTTAGTTTACTCACCGGATCTAAATAGTTAAATTTGCAATTGACTATTTGTGTGTGTTTTCATAGAAGTCTTCTAACTTTTTTATAACAAAAAAAATGAGTAGAATTCTATAGAAGTATTCTTTGATAAACGTGTTAGTTTCACAATTGACCTAAGTTTTGCATATATTTGACCTTTTTAAAGAAGACTTGTGGAGAAGTACTTCTTGAGAAGTTTTCTTACAATTACATGAAGTCTCTGAAGTATGACAAGAAGTCTATGTAGGTTAGTTTTGCAATTGAAAATAAATAATAAAACATTTATCATATAAAACTAACAGTTAGAAAATTTCTTGAGAAGTCTTTTTAATTTTATTCCGAGATTCTGATCAAAAAATTGGTTCTGAAAGTAGAATTATATAGAATTATTTTCGTAGAAGACTTGTATATAATTCTTCTCCATTAGTTTTAGTAAACTTGCATTTTCTCATGAGTATTTATCAATACTGTTCTAGTTTACTTTGTAGGGAATGATTTAGTTACATTACATGTTAGTAATGTTATGTATGAACAAGAGAATAAGGTCAAAAGTATGTTGTCTAAATTTGTGGTGTAAGATATCTGAACTTATGTAATGTTTGATCTTATGTGATGTTAAAACTGTAATATGCTTGAATTTTTATATGTTGAACTTGTGTCAAGTGTAATTTTATAATAAATTTGTGTCTATAACCATAATTTGTTATCATCATTATCATCCGAATTAAAGAAAATTGATAGGGGACAACATTATCTTAATAAATAATTTACAATAAAGAAAATGTAGAAGAAGAGTGAGTTACCACATAAGACACATTTTGTCTTTTTTTTGTAGGTAGAGACACATTGTGCTTGTAGGTACCTTTTGTTGTTTTTGAGGATCTTTGTGGACAAGTATTCCCTTGGTGAACTAAAACGTGAGGAGGGCTTTTGATTAGGAAGAAGTGGATAACTAAATAGGAAAACTCGGATGGTTTAAACTAGTTAGTGTAGTTATTGTTAGTTAAGAAAAATATTTTTACCCATCATGTTTAATTCGTTATTGTTTCATTTCCTAATATGTATATTAATATATAGTAACTTTATAAATTTCAAAAAATGACATCCATACATAAAATTTAAATTTGATTTTTTTTTTTGAAATTTTAATTAATTAGATAATTATTTTGTGAACTGGGTACATAGAAAGTGTGGATATGAATTTTTTAACTCAGAAAATGTGGATAAGAGAGTTGTGCTCAAGATCAAATTAGAGATAGATCAAATGCTTTTTTTATAGATCAAATGTTTTTTATAGATCAAATATTTTTTTGTTGTTGATAATATGTTTATTGGACCGCATTTGCTTGATTAATGGTTAACATTAGGCATGGGCACATTTTACTAGAACCAAAGAACCAAATAGAACAGAATCGAAAATGAGATTTTGGGTTCGGTTTAGATCCCATCCTAATAAAAGGAGATTTGCGATATAGTTAATGTGAGAGTTGTTTGTTGGTGAGACATATTTTATTAGTTTACTATTATTCTTATTATTTTAAAATTTAATTTTAGGGATTTTTTTCAAATATGACCCAAAATTTGAAGTTAACCCCAAAAATAACTCTAGTTTTTCTTGAAAATTCCATTTGTCATATTAGCCCCAAAAGTTTGAGTTATTCACAAAAACGACATTACTTTTTTTTGAAAATGAGTGTCTTACTCTATCAACCTCATCTTCACCAAGTAATGAAAACAGTAAGATTGTCCCTTTAGACTAATTCTTTTTTTTTGTGCAAATTTTACCTATAATACCCTTTTCTAATTACGAAAAATAATTAAAATAAATAGTTTTATTGGCCGAAAAATTAGGAAAAATAGGAAAACGTGAAGAAATACGTACACTTTTATAGAAGTAATTTTATTTGGTTCTAAAAAAGTTTAAATAAAAAATTCAGATTTATTTCTACGAACTGTAGAATTTATATTCTATGAAGTAGAAAATGAAATCCACTACTTTCATTAATTCTACTAAAATTAGAATAAGAGTTCTACGTATATTACAGTAATCTAGAAGTATTTAGAATACACATTCTGCACTTTGCCCATCACTTTAAAATACGTAGAATACATAATCTACCAATTATCTCAAATCTAAAACCTGTAGAAGTTGGGTTCAAACATATTTAGTGTATTCTACAGAAAGTGGAATACATATTCTACGGATAAGTATGAGCAGTTTCGAAAATATAGGAAGAAAATATTTGGAAATATTATGTTTCCATATTTGTAAAAATCGAATATTTTCACAAAAAAGAACAAAAAAAATCGTGGAATGAATACCAACATTTTCTTCAACCACTTCTCTTCCATATTTCCTTGATTTTTCACAAGCTTTTCAACAAATTTTCTTCAAAGATGCATATCTATGCCTATTGTGGTGTATGGGAATTGGTTGCAGCCTCAGAATGGAGTTTCTCTGTCGATAAAAAGAAAGGGGCAAGGATACTTGATTTGGAATTAAGCTTCTCTTTGGAAGAGGTACAAAAAATAGTTTTAGAAGATTTTGGTTTTGAAGAAACGGATGTGGATTTGGAGTTGAGTTATCTACCTATTGGGTTGATCAGCTCATCAGGATGTCCACCGGTGATCATTGGAAACTCACGCCAACTTCAAAATTTTCTAGGGTTTATAAAGAAAAATCAGTCAACTCGATTATGTGTTTCCTATAAAGCTAAGGAAGGGAATCCAACTAAAGTCGCCCTTGATCTTAATAAGGTGCCAAATGATTGTACTAGTGGTGAAGAGGAGGAGCACTATTCTTGTGATGATGGGGGCACTTCAAGCAATGTTAAGGATGATAAGCATAAGGAGAAGAAGAAAGGAAAGATGAAGGAAGAAGTCGTTAATGAAGATGATTATGATGAAGCCATCATCTCTGAAAAAAAGAAAACAGAGACACTTTGGCAAACAATTTTGTTCTCGGGTTGGTTAAGAAAGGAGTCCTTTTCCTCAACAAAACCGTATTGAAGGCGTGGTTTGAGTTATGTGCAATGAAGCATAACTTTGACTACAAATTTATCAAATCCAACAAATCAACTTGGTGTATTAGATGTGTCACTACAAGAAAACTAAGAAGTTACTACGAAATATTACTAGGAAATATATTCCTCGTAAATTTACTACGAAATTACGTCAAAATTACTTGGAAAATACATTTCCTCGTAAAGTCGTCGTAAAATCACGAGAAACATATTTCCTCGTAAAGCCGTAGTAGATTTACGAGGAAATGACGTGGAAGATTACATTTCCTCGTAAGACCGTAGTAAAGATTGTTCCTCGCAAAAGCCTAGTACTGCTTTACTACGAAATTAAGAGGAAAATGTGTTTTACTACGAAATTAGGAGGACCTGGATAGGAAATATGAAATTTAAATAAAAATGTGTTCATTTCATAGCAATTTCCTAGTAAATTCTCAGATTTGAAAGTTTCTATAAATACCACAATTGTGATTTATTTGAAACACACCAAAAAATAATCAGCTATAAGCTTGATCAAACACAAAAAAAATGTCCGGCCCGGGAAATATTTTCGAGTTGCGGAAGTGGATGTATTCACACAGAGATAATAACGGGAGGGTGACGACAGAATATCTCGAAGGGTTGGAGACGTTTATGCATCAAGCAGATTCTACACCACTCACACAGGAAAGTGGTAAGATGTTCTGTCCTTGTCGGAAATGCTGCAATACAAAATTAGGCCCTCGTGAAAGGGTTTTGAAGCATTTAATAAATAGAGGGTTCATGCCTTATTATTATATTTGGTATCAACATGGAGAAGATGCTAGTTGTAGGAATGATGAAGCTAGTAGTAGTAGCAATTTGCAAGTTGAACCGGTTGATCATTTGCGTAATGAAACTAGTTATCATCACCAGGAGGAAAAAATGGTAGATTGTGATAGGGTTCATGATATGGTAGGTGATGCATTTGTAACTCATGATGATGATAAAGTTGAAGAACCTAACTTAGATTCAAAAAAGTTTTATGAAATGTTAGAAGCTACGAATGAGCCAATTTACAGTGGTTGTAAAGAAGGTCTGTCTAAATTGTCGTTGGCTGCTAGAATAATGAGTATTAAAACCGATCACAATCTACCTGAAAAATGTATGGATGCATGGGCAAACTTGTTTAAATAGTATTTGCCAGAAGAGAATGTGTCTGCTGAATCTTATTATGAGATTCAGAAATTGGTATATAGTCTTGGGTTGCCCTCGGAGACGATAGACGTTTGCATCGACAACTGCATGATTTACTGGGGAGATGATGAGAAGTTAGAAGAATGTCAATTTTGTAAGAAACCACGATTCAAACCGCAAGGTCGAGGGCATAATAGGGTGCCATACCAAAGGATGTGGTACCTACCAATCACAGACAGATTGAAAAGATTGTACCAATCTGAGGAGACTGCTGGAGGGATGAGATGGCACGCCGAGCATACTCAGACGGATGGAGAGATGACTCATCCATCAGATGCAAGAGCTTGGAAACATTTTAACAATGTACATCCACATTTCGCTAGCAATAGCCGGAATGTGTATCTTGGATTATGCACTGATGGATTTAGTCCATTTGGAATGTCTGGGAGACAATATTCATTGTGGCCGGTCTTTCTTACACCGTATAACCTGCCACCGGAGATGTGCATGCGACGAGAGTTTCTATTCATGACCATATTAATACCTGGTCCAAAACATCCAAAAAGATCTCTCGACGTTTTTCTACAACCACTGATAAAAGAGTTGAAAGATTTGTGGTCAACAGGGGTGAGGACATATGATTGTTCAACGAAAACAAACTTTACGATGCGAGCGATGCTTTTGTGGACCATAAGTGACTTTCCTGCATATGGTATGTTGTCTGGGTGGACTACACATGGGAGATTAGCTTGTCCATATTGTAATGGAATGACAGATGCGTTTCAGTTGAAGCATGGTAGGAAGACTAGTTGGTTCGATTGTCACCGTCGATTTCTTCCCGTTTACCACCCATACCGAAGAAACAAGAAATTGTTCAGACACAAAAAGGTTGTCAGAGACACTCCTCCTCCATACTTAACTGGAGAACAAATCGAAGCGCAAATCGATCACTACGGTGCTCTAGAAACAGCTCCTCGTGGTGGGAATTGGCATGTTCCCAGTAATATGCCTGATTTTTATGGTGTTCAGCACAATTAGCACAAGAAGAGTATATTCTGGCAGTTGCCATATTGGAAAGATCTTCTTTTGCGCCACAACCTCGATGTGATGCATATAGAGAAGAACTTTTTTGAGAACATCATGAACACTATATTGAATGTCCCAGGGAAGACGAAAGACAACGTAAAATCAAGGTTGGACTTACCCGATATCTGCTCAAGGAGTGAGCTACATATAAAAAGCAATGGGCAAGTTCCAATTCCAATATTCAGACTGTCATCAGAAAAAAAGTCTGTGTTGTTCAACTGGGTGGCTTCAGAAGTGAAGTTCCCTGATGGGTATGTTTCAAATCTCTCAAGATGTGTTGAGAAAGGGCAAAAGTTCTCCGGGATGAAGAGCCATGATTGTCATGTCTTTATGCAGCGACTACTTCCCTTTGCGTTTGCGGAGCTACTACCGGCAAAAGTACATGAAGCACTTTCAGGTAATTAATTACGATGACATGATTAATTTATTTCTATATATATATAGATATATATATACTAATGTGGATAATTTTTGTTATTGTGTATGTATAAGGAATTGAAGCATTTTTTAGGGATCTGAGCACCCGCACTCTTAAAGTGGAAATTGTCCAACAACTTCATGAAAACATCCCTGTCTTAATCTGCAACTTGGAGAAAATATTCCCGCCTACTTTTTTCGACGTCATGGAACACCTAGTTGTCCACCTCCCGTGTGAGGCATTACTTCGTGGACCCGTGCATTTTGGATGGATGTATCAGTATGAAAGGGTCATGAAAACTTTGAAAGGAAAATATATAAACATAATTGCGAGGATCCATTGATTGCTTATTTTGAAAGGTAAATATATAAACATACACACTTATATATATATTTATATTTTTTTCAATATTAAATATATAACGTCCATAGTGCACACCTTTATGTTTTTCTTAATTGCGAGGATCCATTGATTGCTTATTTTGAAAGGTAAATATATAAACATACACACTTATATATATATTTATATTTTTTTCAATATTAAATATATAACGTAACATAACATATATGCATGATTTTACAGCCAAATTGAGACTCAAGTCGAGGAAGCAATACCTGGGATATCGACAACTGAGTTAGACAAAAGGAAAGATCAACACTTTATTAAGTGGTTAAGAAAACAGGTTTTTATTACTTAAATTGTATGCATACGTACATTACCACAAAGTGAGTCTAATGTCTAGTTTATATTACTTTTTTGTTGCAGGTTGATTATGACGATCCTGAGTATCCCGCATGGTTTCGCGAACTACTTCAAGGTCCAATTGCAAAGGTCACTACATCATCGATGTATTTCACCCGAGGCTATACTTTTCATACCTATGACTATGGTAGACACCGGGCGACAAGTAATTATGTAATATGCGTGAAAGGCGAAACAAATTTCTACGGGATCTTGCAGGAGATTTATGAAGTGCAATTCCTAGGTATGGGTCTGAAATGCGTTATTTTCAAGTGTGAGTGGTACGACCCCGTCGTCAACAGAGGTGTTCGGATTAACAAAAATGGTGTAGTTGATGTCAATGGTGGACGAAGGTACAACCAAAAATTCTTTATTTGACACATGCTTGTTTTCAGAACTGATTTTTACGTTGTCTTAATTTTTGCAGGTACAACAAATTCGAGCCATTCATATTAGCTTCCCAAGCAGATCAAGTTTGCTTCATTCCATACCCTCGGATTACTACCTCGGGAATAAACTGGTTAGCTGTTATCAAAGTTACACCTCGAGGACGGATAATCACTGGAGAAGAACCACCATTACAAGAAGAAAACACCAATGAAATCGAGGAACCTGAAGCAGAAATTGATGACATCCTACTCATTGATCCTCATAATCATGAATACGAAGATGTTCCTGATCACACAACGGATGACGGTGTTGAGGACGAGTTTTACGAAAATGATGATGTTTCTACAGATGTTGAAAATGTATCTGAATGAATTATGTATGTTTACTAAGTTTGTTTAATCATAAAAATGAATTTGAATGAATTTGAATAATTGTGTATGTTTTAAGTTTGTTAAATCACAAAAATTAATTTGAGTTTGGGGTTTAGGTGTAGAAGAGGTTTGGAGTTAAGGAAGTTTGGTTGTAGAAGAGGTATAAGTTATGGAAGTTGTGGTTTGGAGTTTGGGGTTTCGAATTTATGGATTTACAAACCCTTTCCTCGTAAAACCCTAGTAAAAGAAAATGCGGGCATAGCTATTTCCTCGTAATTTCGTAGTAAACCTTTACTACGATTTTACGAGGAAATGTACAAATTACTACGAACTTAAGAGGAAACGTACAGATTCGAAAATTTCTATAAATACCACTTTTGGTGATTCATTTCTAACACACCCAAAAACACTAAACCATAGATGATAATCATCTATAGGAGCTTTGTTTAAGATATTAATACATGTCTTAAAGGTAATTTTTCTTAAGAGATATGTAATAATGCTCCCATAGAAGATAATCTTCTATTATGAGTTTGTTTCAATTTGGGGTTTTGAGTTTGGGGATTTATAAGTTAAAAGTTGTGGTTTGGGGTTTGGGGTTTTATAAACCATTTCCTCGTAAGGCCGTAGTAAGTATACTAGGGTCTTACGAGGAAAAAAAAACGCGGGCATAGCTATTTCCTCGTAAGGTGTTACTAGGGTCTTACGAGGAAAAAGACGCGGGCATAGCTATTTCCTCGTAAAGGTTGCTAGGGTCTTACGAGGAAAAAAACGCGGGCATAGCTATTTCCTCGTAAGAGCCTAGTAATTTTACTAGGGTTCTACGAGGAAACCCAATTCCTTATATAAACTCGAGCAGTTCGATTTTTCATTTTCTAGTAACTGCCTCTCAGAATCCTCTAAAGGTAGTAGTTAGGTTAGTGTTTAGTTTAGAGAATTTAGATTAGGTGGTTAGTTTAGGGAATTTAGATTAGGTGGATAGTTTAGTGATTTCCATATCTGAAAGACCTTTACGAGAGGACCCACCGGAACAAGGCTGGGCAGTTTGTAGATCCTGTTTCGGAGCGGATCTACAACGATTTTGTTGCCCGAATTGACGAACGCTAGACTCAGCTGACTCAGCAGACTGGGACTCCAGTCGTATTATCCACTCTTGAAGTGGATAAGATTTACGAGGAGGTAAATAATTTGTTTTACTATTAATTTTTATTATTTATTTAATTTTTTTTAATGTTATTAATATTTTTATTTACAGGTCGCCCCTAGGAAAAAGGGGCGTATCGTCGGGATTGGCTCGATTAACGATGTCTCTGAAGCGACATCGTCTTATGCTCAGCAGCAGCATGATGCCAATGCTCAGCTGCGCTCGGAGTTGTAGGCGACGCAGTCTCATGTGGTTTCGCTCACCGAGCAGATGGCTTCTCTCAACGATGTCCTCGAATATATGGCGGGTGGAAACCAGCAATTGGCGGAGATGTTGCGTCAGAGACGGGAACGGGCTGGGATTCCAACCCAACATCATCCACCATCACAGTCACAGCCGTCAACCAACTTAGGAGAGGAGCATGATTTAGCGAGCCAGGACGAGTTCGTTCGGCAATTTCACGAACATAATCCGTATCCGTAGTTTTTTTTAATTTAATTGTATATTCTGAATTTTAAAACTTAATTATATATTATTTAGCTATTTATAAAATATTTTATTTTTTATTTATAATTTGATTTTTTTATAAAAAAATAAATTATTTATATTTATAATTAATTTATTTTATTAGGGAAAAAATAAGTCCAAGAAAAATCCTAGTAAAGGTTCCAAGTAATATCCTCGTAAGCTGTTCTAGTAAACTCCTCGTAAAGTTTACTACAAACTTACGAGGAAGTGCTTACTACGGTTTTACTAGGAAAGATTACGACGACCTTACGAGGAAAAGGTTACCACGCGTTTACGAGGAAAGCTTTCCTCGTAAACTGTACTAGGAACTTACGAGGAAAATAGGCTTTACGACGAACGTGTTTCGATGAAACGCGTTTCCTCATTATTTCCTAGTAACTGTCCCTTTACTAGGAAATAACGAGGAAAACCCGTCCTAGTAAAAGACGAGTTTTCTTGTAGCGATAGGAATTTAAACGCTTACCTTCTTACCTTTTGGGTCGGTTTGATTGGCTCCTGATCATGCTAAGTAGGCTGATCTTCAATACTGATAACCAGCAGGTTGTTGTGGGTTTGGTCTGGAATGAATGGCCAAAGATCTTCACTTGTGGTCTTGATCTTCTCGGATGGTCCATCACCCTTTGAACTTGGTTCTTGATCAACTTGATCTTCACATGGCTTAACCTCGGTTGGCTTAATCTGCAAATGATCAAAAGCAAGCATCATGATCTCATTAAACTTATGTTGAAGTATCTTAGCTCTTTGTTTAATCGTGGGTCCTTTGAACACAATTGGCATGTACACTTCTTGGGAAGCTTCTGGTTGGGACATCTTGGTGATCATGTCCTGAATGTCTGGTTCGGTTAGGTCAGGTTCGGGTTCAGGCTGAATGGTCTCATCAGTGTAGGAAGAATCGTATCTGATTATGGAGCAGTACATCCCATACGAGATTCTGTTGTGAGGTAAAGAAAGAGATCTCTCAAGAATAAACAAGTTGCCGCTGATGAAGGCGATGTCGCTTACGATGGGGTGGATTTTCCCTTGGCGGAGTGGTATCAATATCTCCTCGCTGGAAATGGGATCGGTACCAGTCAGACCCACTGACGCCGTGCGGAGGTGGATCCAACCTTGACGAGTATCTTGCCTCTCTTAACGTTCCACCGGGTCAGCCAGCGACCAGCGGAGAAGCCGTAAGATAGGCGACGTTTACAAAAGCATCGCGACTCTGCATGGGGGCCATTTTTTGCATTTACTTCATCTTTGTTTTGTATATTTTGCCTTTAACGAAGAGTTTCTTGCAGGACCTTCATGTGATGGACGAGGACCTTAGAGCGAGCCACCTTGAAGCGCAGATGTCTCATTTCAAAGTCAAGATGGCTAAGAAGGAAAATGCTCGCTTGAAAGGCGAGGTCGAGGCATGCATTCTTCACGAGAAAGATTTCGAGCAGGAGCGAGCGCGCCTTTTCTATCATGAGCATGGATCTGGTCGAAGAGAGATGGCCTAGATCATAAAATGATCGTTCAACGCAGTTCACGGTTGACGTTGGAGAGTTTCAGCAGGCGTATAAGTCCTCCGGGGATTATCGCAAGTGTCGAGGTTTTGTTGGTGCTCTATGGCGGACGCAGGGAAGTGACTACGACTTCAATACCGAAGAGGCGATGATGTTGAGTCATCTGGCAGAGTTTTCCATCATGGACTCGATGATCCCTCAGATAAAGATAAATATTTGTGTAGTAGTTTGTTGAAAAGTGTTTTTTCCCCTTCAGAAGTTTCCTTAGTATATCGTTTACGTGTTGTGGATTTCGAAGATATTTGGTTATTGTCGTGAAGACTTATGTGTCTTCCAAAGGATGCTTTTGGAAGCACTCAGAGTTTTCTTGGTTTTTAATGACTTGGTTATTTGTGAGATTTTCGTTTCCGGGTTATACGATACCCGTTTATTTGTGCCTTGGTGTTTCTTAACAAATTGTTATCATAGTCGTAAGTTAATTTGGGAGGTTAAGTATTTCAAGCGACAAAAGAGATTTACGAGACCTTTGGGAGTCGTATTGCATTTTCTTATTATCGAAGAAGTTTTAAAAATATTGAGTACAAAGGCAAATGTTTTAAAATGTGGGAATATACGAGTATAAGTATATGTACCACTCCCCGGGAAAGCTGAACTCATCATGCAACGAGTTGCGGACGTACAACTTTTGCAGATCAAGCCATCTCGTAGCTCAGTTCGTGCCGCGGGCGTTTTTCTTCGGCGCTTGCTGCTGCACCTATCGCCTTAGTTGCAGTGACTGTTGCTGGATCGATGACTTCTTCCGCATTTATATCCTCTGTTTGGATTAGGGCGTTGGGCTTGGAATCTTGTTTGCTTTCTTTTTCCGAAGCCGTTGGTTGGGTGAACGATTCTGGATCTTGCTTTCAGAATTATTTTCAGTTGGAGACTGAGTTATCTTCGTACTTTTGGGTTTAACCATAAATGTCGTCGTTATTTGCATCAGCTTATGTTCGGCCAGGAAGCTAAATCGCAACTGCTGTTGGCATTCCCAAATTGTTGTGGTTCCGTTGGGAGTCGGAAATTTGATACCCAGGTGATATGTTGACGGGACTGCCTTCGTAGAGTTTATCCAAGGTGTCACTACAAGAAAACAACGTTATTCCGACGGCCAAATTCGTAGGAATTTCGTCGGAATACGTCAATTCCGACGGTATTTCGACGAAGGAGTTCGTCGGAAATATCTCGTCGGAAAAATGTTTTTCCTCGGAATTTCGTCAGACATTCCGAGGAACATTTTCGTAGGAGATTTCCTCGGAATTGCCTCGGAAATTCCGAGGAAGGGATTCCTCGGAATATTCCGAGGAAGGGATTCCTCGGAATATTCCGAGGAAACACTTCCTCGGAAATGTCCGAGGAAATAAAAACCCTCGGAAATATCCTTACCGAGGACTTATGTCCGAGGACATCACTTCCTCGGATATTTCCGAGGACATCATTTCCTCGGATATTTCCGACGAAATATATTCCTCGAAAATATCCGGGGAAATATATTCCTCGGCAATTTCCGAGGACAACCTTTCGTCGGAAATTTCCGAGGAAGGTTTCCTCGGAATAATCGTAAATTTTTTTTTTTAAATATGATTTATATATTTTGTATTTTAATTTAATTTTTAAAAATAAAAGTTAAACCCAAATAATAGAAAACATATATTATAACATTAAAAGTTTTACAAATTAAAAGAAAAACATTAAACAAGTTTATTAAAAAAAAACACACAAACTAAAAACGGTCGGGGAACATCTGTCTCATCATTTCCATCATTTGCGCATTCGCCCTCTCTGCTGCGTCCACTTTAGCGTGTTGGGCGGCCATCTGGGTCTCCAATGCTGAGATCCGGTCATCCTTGTTATGTAGTTGCTCCATAATTGCTGGATCAACAAAGGGCACCGATGAAGAAGAAGCAACCGACGGAGATCGACGACCCAAACTGAACAAACGCTCTTTTCTCTTTGGAACCGCCTGAAAAGAAAACATAATGATTTTAGTAGCAGTAAAGATAAAAAAATAAAAATATAGTAAAAATAAAAATGAAGTTCTTACCGATTCAACGAACTCGTTTATTTGACCTCGAGACAGGTTGATGGAACCAGCAGTAGTGGCGTCCTCATCAGAGACAAGCTGAGAGAGGCGGAACCCTTCTTCATCCTTCTGGCTTTGGACCAGGTCGATCACCTCCCTCACAACACCATCAGAAATCTCGCCGGTCTTTTTGTTGGTATACGCCATCCTCATTAGGGCGAGATCATCAACCGGCACACCATCATTTTCTTCCGCCTAAAAAATGTAAGAAATGCATTAAAAATTAAAATAAAAATGTTTAAAGATTTGAAATACAAATTAGATTTAACTTACCATTCGATCTCCGAGAGTGTGAATACTCTGGGCACCCAAGTTGTGCTTGAACATGCCCTTCCCACGACGCTCGCTCTTTCGGTTGCCAGAGTTGGTCACCGATCGGTCTTGGGACGTCTCCTTCTCCCAGTGTTGTATCAACTCCGCCCACACCGTCTCGTTAATCGATTTCGGTGTCTTTCCTTTGTGCCACTTCTGCTTCCACTCATATATTTGCTTCCCATAATTATCCATGACTTTGTGGGTGAAGTGGAAACGGATGAAGTCTGTCTGATCAGAATTCCAGTTGAATTCTTGCTGAAAAATACACAATTAGTAAAAAAAATTATGTTAAAGATTACAAAATAAGTTAAAAAAATTAAAATTTACCGCAAACTGACGGAACCACATTTCCCGCTCCTCAAAAGGAAAACTTAAGAAGGTAGGATATCCCCTCTGGAGGGTCGAGTACATCATTCGGTTGATGAAGGTGC
The DNA here is from genome assembly GCA_905132765.1 of Moricandia arvensis. Lineage (NCBI taxonomy): Eukaryota > Viridiplantae > Streptophyta > Magnoliopsida > Brassicales > Brassicaceae > Moricandia > Moricandia arvensis. The sequence goes on along the minus strand of CAJHQP010000177.1, from coordinate 4,867 downwards.
TGATCCCGTTCCCCGATCGGTCAAACCTAAGATAAAAGAAAAATAGGAATAAAAAAATATAATGAAATAAAATTTAAAATAAAAACGAAAAAAAAGTTTTACCAAGTTTGGTGAGGGCCTTGTGGATACGGAGTGAGAACGAGAAGATGTTCCCGACCCGGCTGCTGAACCAACTGTTCAACAGGCATAACTCCCGGAACAACCGGAGGAACGAGAGGCTGACCATACTCCCCAGCAGCTTGGTTCATAGACGATGAAGAAGCTCGAGAGCGGGAGGACGAACCACTACGACCTCGTGGTGCAGAACGACGAAGTCTAGCTTGGTTCTCGCCACTAGACCTATTTGTAAAACAAAGTTTTACAAATAGTTTTTAAAAATGGCAAATATAAATATACAAATGATTTTTATAAATATAAATATAAAATCGTTTTATAACTAAAAAAACTTTGTATAAATATAAAAACCGTTCTATATATAAAAACATTTTAAAATATAGAAAATGTTTTATAAATATAAAAACGTTTTATTAATATAAAAATAATTTTTAAAATATAAAAAACGTTTTATAAATAGTAAAAACGTTTTATAAATATAAAAAACGTTTTATATATTGTAAAAACGTTTTATAAATATAAAAAACGTATTATAAATAGTAAAAACGTTTTATAAATATAAAAAACGTTTTATATATTGTAAAAACGTTTTATAAATATAAAAAACGTTTTATATATTGTAAAAACGTTTTATAAATATAAAAAACGTTTTATATATTGTAAAAACGTTTTATAAATATAAAAACGTATTATAAATAGTAAAAACGTTTTATAAGTATAAAAAACGTTTTATATATTGTAAAAACGTTTTATAAATATAAAAAACGTATTATAAATAGTAAAAAACGTTTTATAAATATAAAAAAAGTTTTATAACTAGTAAAAACGTTTTATAAATATTAAAAAACGTTTTATAAACCTTAAAAATAAATTTATAAACCTAACAATCCACAATCCTAACAATATAATCCTAAATCTTAACAATCCTAACAATCCTAACAATATAATCCTAAATCTTAACAATCCTAACAAATCTAAATCCAAAAACAATAATCTATCAAACCTAAAATCATCAATTTCATCCAAAAAACATAACAAAAACAACCAAAGAGAAAGGGATAATGATCTTACATGTTTAGGGATAGGTTTGAGGGAGAGATAGAGAAGTTTGACCGGAAATAATGGAGGAAATGAGAAGAGGTTCGCCGGAATTCGAGAGAGAGATAAGAGAAATGGGGAAGAAGAAAGGTCTCGGGTAAAATAGACACGCAATATTCCGAGGAATGCGGTCGTCGGAATTTCCTCGGAATAAGTAAACTTGATTTTCGTGAAAATTTTTGGCGGTTCTATTTCCCGGTAATGGGTATTCCGAGGAAATTCCGACGAAATAAAAAAACTTCGTCGGAATTTCCTCGGAATTAGCATAAATCGGACAAAATATCGTAGTTTGTGTAGAGCATAGATGGTTGGGTGGTCGACGACCGCAAAATTGACGATACTTGTGACTTCTTTGGCTGTGACCGGGAGTTTAATCGATCCGAGAGTCATTGACGTTGTGCCAGAGAAACCCGTGAGTGGTCTTGGCGTTGGCTTGTGATATAGCCTATTTATAACCAGTTTTAGGCCATGTTATAGGCTCTATTTAGGGTCTATTATGTGTGTAGGATATGTTTTGGAGTATTTATAGGTCTAGGGATGTTTTGGATATATATGGAGATACATGGAGCTTTTGGAGCATTTAGAGGAGAGGAATCCGTACTTGACCATTTGAGGAGTCGAAGTACAAGCATGTCGTCGATCGACGACACAACCTTGGAATCAACAATGATAAAATACCAAGGTCGATCGATGCTGCACACTTTCCATCGATCGACATCCAATTCACAGACAGCCGATTGAAAAGCCCAAGTGTAGAAGACAAATGATGAGAATGCCCTCAACGAGTTTTGACCTAAGTTTTAGGGTTTTTATATTTATGCTTATGTACTGAGCGCAAAAAGTGTGTGCAAATGTAGGCATGGCTTGACACAACTTACAAAGATTTATAGTTTTAGGTTTATAGGGAGAAGATTCTAACTCCTTAGGGAGATTTGTATTGGAACCCAATATTTTATCTATGCATTATATTCAGACTATTGTTCTTTCTTTGATTATGTCTGAGCAGTTATTAACTAGATTTAGGGTTAAATGATAGCAATCATGGATTAGCCCAAAAGTAGGATTGCTAGTTAAGTTAATATCCATCAATTGAGTTGTGCTTAATGCTTGCATTCTAGAGTAGCTAACTAGGATCTCGAAAGTAGGACATGTACGACTACGAGAGTAGGTTCTGTGCCAGAATAAACTCCATTGAACTAGGCTGTTAAGCACATGCGAGAGCTGGTCTACTAAGTCTGGTGGACTTATCAAATCTCGTTCACACTTCCTTCTGATTTCACCGTCGATCGACATCAGGCCTTAGCCGTTGATCGATGGTCTTTCCTTTTGCTTGCATACGAGAGTTGGAGTTAAAAGGGTCATAATAGTTAATATTTGAGTTCGAGTATAATTAAATATATGTGCTTCCTATCCACTATAATCTATTAGGCTTGAAACCCTAGATCTAACATATTTACATTTGCATCAAGTTAGCTTATTAGAATATTTCCATATTTGCATTATTAGAATATTTCCATATTTGCATTATTAACGTATTTTCATATTGCATCACTGCTTCTTGATAAAAAATATTTCCTTAACTGATAATTTGCCACCAATATATATATTCACCTAGTTTAATCTTTATAACAAAGTAATCTATTGTGTGTCATTGCTCTCTGTGGATTTGATCCCTAAGTACTACACCTTATCTCTTTTGGCAAGAGTAATATTTGTGTGTTAGGATTAGTGTTAATTTGATAGTTAATTGTTTAGGATATTCATCCCTTGCTAGAACAACAAAAATACGCATGTCAAATTTGGCACCGTTGCCGGAGAGAATTGATCCCCATTAGATTTAATTTCTAGGATTTAGTCTAGGTTTGCTACTACTCTCAAGTTACTAAATTTTTCTTTTCCTTTTGTTTTTCAGGTGCATGCAAAGACACACCAGGAGCAATAAGGACAAGAAATACTATTCTTCGACCCTGATAAACTCGAACGTACAGTCCGCAAAGAAAGATGACAAGCATCGATCGACAACATCAATACCGCGTCGACCGACACTTATTTACAGCCAGCATTGACCGACATCAGAACTTGAGCATCGACCGACACTCATCACATAGCAACGATCGACAGAAACTTACCCGCATCGATTGACAGAAACAGACGAGTTCAGGTTGTTGAGACTTTAATATTGATTTGGAACGAGAATGGAGACCTACATGATCTAGATTGTCATCTGCGTAATGTAGCAGGTCAAAAGATCAAGGAGAAAATAGAAGCTGGACGGAAGCACCAGCTCAATGCATTGATTGAGGATGATTTTTTGGTAGAAGAGAAGAGAGAAAGGCTACAAGAGGGAGGATTCCGTGTAGAAAATCCGAGTTTGCTCGACAGTTTGCACAAACATCGATCGACACTAGTTACTGAAAATCGATCGACGGTCTCTGTGGAGTTAGCAAAATCGGGAAAATATTCAAATGTCATTCGACGAGTCGATCATATAATCGATGGACGGTTACCAACAGCAAAACGGGTTCATTTGCCAAAGATCACGAATATGACAACTCCAGAGCAGAAGATGGGTGCATCATAGCCTATGATGGTTGATAAAACTGCCGAGGGTCATCCCAGGAAGAAACAGAGGATCATTTTGAAGAAGAAAAGTGATACTGGAAAAATTTTGGTTGCCATGCCTTATCAAAAGCCACGAGTTTCCCAATGCCCTCTGTGATACTGGATCAATGGTGAGAATCGTATCGAGAGCTATGGTAGAAAACTTGAACCTGAGAGTGGAGCCTTCCAGCGATTCTTTCATCTTTGTTGATTGCTCTAGAGTGAATTCATGAGGTATTTCTAGAGATGTCCCACTGCAAATTCAGGATGTCTTAGTCTCGATAAACTTTCATGTGATGGGTATCCAGATCAATTGGAATTCTTCTTTGTTACTTGGCAGAGCTTTCATGGCCACCGTGGGAGCTATCTGCGACATGAGGACAAACATGTTGTGCCTTTCCTTGATTGATCATAATGTTTACTATGAAATTTATAAGAATAAACCTGCCCTCAAGAAATTGTGTAATGATACCGAACTTGTGGCCACATGCTTCTTCGATTATGACTTCAATGAAGAGTCGGAAGATGGAGCATCGATCGACACCCATCCTAGATAATCGGTCGACACGCTTTTAGTTCATCAATCGGCCGACACCAACCCTTTGTTATCGATCGACATTCACACTCCAAAACCAATCAACGACTACCACGAAGATGGTGGTTTCAACACAGCCTGCCCCGAGTACGATGAAGACTACAGAGAAGAAGAGATGATTGAGTGCCATGGTATTGCTATGGAAGAGGCTGGTGTTTTCATATTTCCCATCAAATCGAGAAGTCAACATCGATCGACGACACCCTTATGCCATCGATCGATACTGACCAAGAAGCAGCATCCAAAGTAGATTCAGCTGCAGAACAGAGAAAAAATATGGGTTATCTACCACCAGAGGAGTTAGGTATCATGAGAGATCCAGACGGTCACGCAAGAGCTATGAATGGCAGACTACTAAATTTCACGAGGGAAGATATCGCAGACATTCTTGCCATGGCAAATGGAGCTGGAAACATTTTCGCGCAACAGTCTGGTTATCGAGCATCGATCGATGGTCAC